>APFE031076114.1:33732-112228 GCA_000404065.3 Pinus taeda | reverse complement strand
CTTTTCATTCTAAAATATGTATGCATCTCAAGAGATTTGATCCCTCTTAGCACTTGGTAGATCCAAAATAAAGATGGATCTAGGCTGCAGGCTATATAAAATTGTGACTTAAGACTTTAAATTTAGTAATAGATTGAATTTTATAAACCAATATTGAACTAGTAGAATTGTATTTTAGAATAATTTATTGTTAATAATATTTTATATTAAAAATTGAATGAGTTACACATTTTCGTCTTATTAAGAACTAACTAAATTATTTTACCTTTAATTGTTTTTTCCTTGTGAGTATTGAAATATTTTACTAATTAAGTCATATTGAATATCAATGAAATATCTAAGTAATATAAAATTATTTATCGTAACTTTACAACCATAGTTTCAATTATACTAACTTTGTAATTTATAAAAATATCTTTGCATTTCTTTTAAAGTAAATTGTTTTGCATGCAATTTCATATATAAATGTTTGATATAAGTTCCCCAATGCATAATCTATAATAAATATTGTTTCATAAAAATAAACATCATGATGATAACCATCTAACAATCATAAACATTATCTAATATACACATTTGAATTCACTACCATCATCTAATTATATACACCTCTAGCACATATAAACATCATTAGCTAGCACACAAATCTAATAATCTAACAAGGCATCATTATCGTGATCACGTCTAACAAAACACAAACATTGTAATATAACATCATCACCACACACATCCTCAAATTAATATAAATTTCATATCAAATAACAACTATCACATACACATCTATCTATAAGCATATTAAATAAACATATCTAACATGACCTAACAATATACACATCAACACCAACATATAAATTAAGTACATAAACATGAACTTAAAAAATGCACCATATATATATATATATATATAAACAAGTCAAATAACTACATCAATTCAAATAAGTGCAATCAAATATCCGATAAAACAGACATAATGCCAATCTGGTCTATAGTAGAAGAAAATGGATGGTCAAATACTACATGATTAATGTATGTTGAGCTCAGTTGAGGTGGAGGAGGATGTGGCTAGTCTACATTAGAAGACGATTGATGAGGAGCTCAAAATTTGTCAAAATTTTAAAGTGTCAGAATTTTGATAAGTTCAGCTTTAGACTGAAGGGCTCGTCATTCTAAATCTAATGGTGTGAACGACACTCAAATCTGAGCTCATATGTAGCAGTTAGAGCCAGTCAAAGTTCAGGGTTGAATTGATGACATGGCAGGATTAAATGACATGGTAGGGGTCCTAGCCAATTGGGAGGTGCCAAGTGTCACTCTTCCATTGACCCTTGCATATCAACAATCACAATCAAAAGGCGAATCACATTACAAGAATCGGCCTCGGCCCCAATAGGGTATGGAGCTGCGATGTGACATCGGATGAAGTTGCGATTGTGATGGATTGCAATCACATATTGGTGAAAGGTGGACGAATATAAAGAATCGACCCCTAGTGCAAGGCAGGTTGCGATGCGATCACAATCGCACATCACAGGTTTATGGTAATCGACCCCCGGAGCAATCAGGTTGCGATGTGATATATCGGAATTGCATATCGCACCTGGTACTTGCCAATATATATATGTGCCACTTCAGATAACGCTGATTGCAATGAGCGATAGACTACCAGATGTAGGATTTTATTATGCTGTAGTTTATAATCCAACGGGTCCATCTTGTCGCTAAATCACATGTTTATGCGTTGAGTCTTGTGTAATACATATTACCCTTGGCATGCCGATTGCGATATCTGACAGATTGCGGGACCATTTCCGTAACCGCCGGACCTAATCGCAAGTGTGACCACTCGGCCCTTAACTGTAAGATTGGCAAAGATTGATGGCAGAACTACTGTTTGCAACAAAATTGCTATTTTTATCTGCGGCTAATCAATTTAACTAGTAGTAAGCCAGATTTGCAGGAGGAAATTGTGGTGAGACTAGAAGAAGTCATAACTAAGGCAATTTTGACCAAATGGGATGCAAAAAGAGGCTAGATAGCTACTTTTGGGCATTCAAAACTCATTGGAATAGGTTTCAGAGTCAAAGGATCACTTCTGGATAGGTTTTTTGAAAAGTTAAGCCTATGGGTGCCTTGGTCAACCAAAGCGTTGATTCAGTTTATGGAGGAGTTCCAAGATGGAGATAACCTTGTAGGGGTATTCCAGCCTCCATATGTTTTCTGCAGCAACCATTACAACAATGTTCTAGCTGTATTTCTTCTTTGCTCTATATTTGTATGGAGAAAGAGACTTTTTTAAGTGCTTCAAGTAGATTGTTGTACTTGTTTATGCTCTTGGAAGTTAGAGTATAGGGTGTTGATTTGAAAGTCCTTAGCTTGTTGATTGATCCATGAATAATTGTAGGTTGTCATATGTTTAGAGTGAGAATTCTTTGCGGAAGAATGTTTATTTGAAGGGGAAACAAACTTTTTTGTTAGCACATTTATGTACTCTTTATCTAAAGAATTGTGAGCATAATGAGAAGGGATCAAGCCTTTAGAGATGATCCAAAGAGATGTAGCCTAGGAGGGGTGAACTCATTTATCAATTGCTGGTGTATTATTGTTTGATGCATTCTTCCATTGAGTGTTTTGTTTTCATGTTTTAAGTTTTGTTCATGAAACTATCTTAAACAAAAACACATAAAATTCATGTTTTTACTTGCTATTTTGGATTACAACCTCAAGCACATTTTTATATTCTGATAAGGGGAATTAGCATAGCATAACTAATCTCCCCCAATTCAGACCAAGTTGGTATCAGAGCTATGGTTTTTCTTTGTGCAAGGCGGAATTGACTACTGTTTGCAAGTAAATGTGTTTTGAAGCTCATTGAGGAGAAGGTTTTTGAAAGGAGAGTAAGATTGTTTCAATCTCTACCACCAAGTTCTACCTCAAATTGCAGTAGAAGCTTCTAACAAAAGCATTTCCCAAGGAGGAGAGTCTGCAAGAATCTCAGAGGATGTGAAGGCTTTCAAAAAATCTTTTTGACATGGCAAAAATGGTGAAATTCCTCTATGAAGAGAGGAATACCAATTTTCAAGGTGAAGGATTTAGACCTCCAAGAGGAGAATTTTCTCCAAGGGAAGAAGGTAACAAGAATAATGATAAACCACCATCTTCTCCACAATATTCATGCTTTTCTACAACTATTATGCAAGATGCTAGTGTAGAAATCCCTTCAGAGAAGGCAGATGGACAAGTTTGTACCTTCTGTCCACATGATGTGGAAAATGAGGTTCAGTCAACACCCAAGTTCGAGGATTTGAATGAAGGGAGCCAAAGAGTCCAAGAGGACACATCTCAAATTAAAAGGGAATTGAAAAGCATCTTCGTATGACAATCAAAGGATGCAAGAAATGGTAAGAATTTACATGCTTCTTCCTTATGTGAAAGTATTGATGTAAATTCATTTGCAGCCTTTGAAAAAAATAGTAAAGGCATTGGATCCAAACTCTTGACCAAGATGGGTTACAAGGGAGGAGGCCTTGGAGCAAATCAATATGGCATTAAAAATCCAATTGCAGCCAAAGAGAGGCCTAAATATGAAGGCTTAGGATATGTTTCCAAAGAAGAATGGTCTTCTAGCGATGGTTCATGGGTCACGTGTTCCTATTGCTGTAAGGGAGGACACAAGGAGGCAAGATGTTGGAGCTTCCACCTAGATCTGGTTCCTGCGTGGTTCCTCAAGCGTAAGGAGGATTTTAAGGGGAAAACATCTCCAAAGAGAGATGACAACGTCAAAGAAGAGGGGAAGCACAATTATTCTAACCACGTGAGTTCCTCACGTAGGCAGCGTAAACCAAAGAAAAACAAATAGAGGTATAACAGGTCTATTCATTCGAATGTTGATAATTCAAATACTGTTAATTCGGATGTTGTTAAAGAAAATGATTTTTATGATGGAAAACAGAACGCGGATTTGGATAACATGTTAAGGAAAATGTTTCCATGCACCTTTTTCCTTTCATCTAACCATTGTGTAGATAAGTATGATAAGAGGAAAGAAATCATCGAGAATATGTCTATGTCTATTGGAATTGAGACCGAAAGGAGAAATCTCATCCAAAGATAAAGGCAAGTGAGCCAAGAGGAGCTCAAAAGAACTTTTTTACTCATTACAATATCAGTGGGCATTTGGTCGAGAAGCATTGGAAATTGTTTCCACATCTTCATCCTGGTAAGGGCAAGCAGATCATGCAAGCACCAGAAGAGGAAGCGACAACAGAAAAAGTGGCACAAGATGTGATCATCCCTGAAGTAGATTCAGAAGAAGAGAAAGTTCAAATAGAGGGTTCATTCACCTAGTTGGGTAAGAAATGGGTGGACTATTTGTCCAGATGAAGTCTGTAAGTTTCTATTTTGCACTAGTTGCATACCGCCATAGCTGGGTAATTTGTAAAAGTGTCATTCATAAATAAATCACTCGTATGCAATAGTGTTTTTCTTTAAGCATTACAATGCTAGTTTGGCTTATTGATAGTCAATTTGAATGGAGAAATTTGGGATTCAAGTTCATTCCATTTTGTAAAATGCTTTCTTGAATACATTTTGTAAAAATCATTTTAAGACTATTGTGTGAGTAGTTGCACCACATTTAGTATGTTCCAAATGTGTGTAGTACTCGAGTTATATGAGTATTCACTATATGAAGCTTGTTTTGGGTTATTTTGACAAATTCTTTTAGGATCTTATCCTTGATGACATGGTAGGATTAAATGACATGGTAGGGGTCCTAGCCAATTGGGAGGTGCCAAGTGTCACTCTTCCATTGACCCTTGCATATTGATAATCACAATCAAAAGGTGAATCACATTACGAGAATCGGCCTTGGCCCCAATAGGGTATGGAGCTGCGATGTGACATCAACTGAAGTTGCGATTGTGATGGATTGTAATTGCATATTGGAAAAAGGTGGACGAGTATGAAGAATCGACCCCTAGCACAAGGTAGGTTGCGATGCGATCACAATCGCACATCACAGGTTTATGGTAATCGACCCCGGAGCAATCAGGTTGCGATGTGATATATCGGAATCGCATATCACACATGGTACTTGCCAATATATATACGTGCCACTTCAGATAATGTTGATTGCGATGAGCGATCGACTACCGGATGTAGGATTTTATTATGTTGTAGTTTATAATCCAGCGGGTCCATCTTGTTGCTAAATCGCATGTTTATGTGTTGAGTCTTGTGTAATACATATTACCCTTGGCATGCCGATTGCGATATCTGACAGACTGCGGGGCCATTTCCGTAACCGCCAGACCTAATCGCAAGTGTGACCACTCGGCCCTTAACTGCAAGATTGGCAGGATTGATGGCGAAACTACTATTTGCAGCAAAACTGCTAGTTTTATTTGCGGTTAATCAATTTAACTAGCAGTAAGCCAGATTTGCAGGAGGAAAATTGTGGTGAGACTAGAAGAAGTCATAACTAAGGCAATTTTGACCAAATGGGATGCAAAAAGAGGCTAGATAGCTACTTTTGGGCATTTAGAACTCATTGTAATAGGTTTCAGAGTCAAAGGATCACTTCTGGATAGGTTTTTTGAAAAGTTAAGCCTATGGGTGCCTTGGTCAACCAAAGCGTTGATTCAGTTTATGGAGGAGTTCCAAGAAGGAGATAACCTTGTAGGGATATTCCAGCCTCCATATGTTTTCTATAGCAACCATTACAACAACGTTGTAGCTGTATTTCTTCTTTGCTCTATATTTGTATGGAGAAAGAGACTTTTTTAAGTGCTTCAAGTAGATTGTTGTACTTGTTTATGCTCTTGGAAGTTAGAGTATAGGGTGTTGATTTGAGAGTCCTTAGCTTGCTGATTGATCGATGAATAATTGTAGGTTTCCATATGTTTAGAGTGAGAATTCTTTGCGGAAGAATGTTTCTTTGAAGGGGAAACAAACTTTTTTGTTAACACATTTATGTACTCTTTATCTAAATAATTTTGAGCATAATGAGAAGGGATCAAGCCTTTAGAGATGATCCAAGGAGATGTAGCCTAGGAGGGGTGAACTCATTTATCAATTGCTGGTGTATTATTGTTTGATGCATTCTTCCATTGAGTGTTTTGTTTTCATGTTTTAAGTTTTGTTCATGAAACTATCTTAAACAAAAACACATAAAATTCATGTTTTTACTTGCTATTTTGGATTACAACCTCAAGCACATTTTTATATTCTAATAAGGGGAATTAGCATAGCATAACTAATCTCCCCCAATTCAGATCAAGTTGGTATCAGAGCTATGGTTTTTCTTTGTGCAAGGCGGAATTGACTACTGTTTGCAAGTAAATGTGTTTTGAAGCTCATTGAGGAGAAGGTTTTTGAAAGGAGAGTAAGATTGTTTCAATCTCTACCACCAAGTTTTACCTCAAATTGCAGTAGAAGCTTCAAACAAAAGCATGTCCCAAGGAGGAGAGTCTACAAGAATCTCAGAGGATGTGAAGGCTTTCAAAAAAGCTTTTTGACATGGCAAAAATGGTGAAAGTCCTCTATGAAGAGAGGAATACCAATTTTCAAGGTGAAGGATTTAGACCTCCAAGAGGAGAATTTTCTCCAAGGGAAGAAGGTAACAAGAATGGTGATAAACCACCATGTTCTCCACAATAATCATGCTTTTCTACAACTGATATGCAAGATGTTAGTGTAGAAATCCCTTCAAAGAACGCAGATGGAGAAGTTTGTACCTTCTCTCCACATGATGTGGAAAATGAGGTTCATTCAACACCCAAGTTCAAGGATTTGAATGAAGAGAGCCAAAGAGTCTAAGAGGACACATCTCAAATTAAAAGGGAATTCAAAAGCATCTTTGTATGCCAATCAAGGATGCAACAAATGGTAAGAATTTACATGCTTCTTCCTTATGTGAAAGTATTGATGTAAGTTCATTTGCGGCCTTTGAAAAAAACAGTAAAGGCATTGGATCCAAACTCTTGACCAAGATGGGTTACAAGGGAGGAGGCCTTGGAGTAAATCAACATGGCATTAAAAATCCAATTGCGGCCAAAGAGAGGCCTAAATATGAAGGCCTATGCTATGTTTCCAAAGAAGAATGGTGTTCTAGCGATGGTTCATGGGTCATGTGTTCCTATTGCTGTAAGGGAGGACACAAGGAGGCAAGATGTTGGAGCTTGCACCTAGGACTGGTTCCTGCATGGTTCCTCAAGAGTAAGGAGGATTTTAAGGGGAAAACATCTCCAAAGAGAGATGACAACATCGAAGAAGAGGGGAAGCACAATTCTTCTAACCACGTGAGTTCCTCACGTAGGTAACGTAAATCAAAGAAAAGAAAATAGACGTATAATAGGTCTGTTCATTCGAATGCTGATAATTCAAATACTGTTAATTCGAATGTTGTTAAAAAAAATGATTTTATGATGGAAAATAGAACGCTAATTTGGATAACGTTCTAAGGAAAATGTTTCCATGCACCTTTTGCCTTTCATCTAACCATTGTGTAGATAAGTACGATAAGAGGAAAGCAATCATCGAGAAGATGTCTATGTCTATTGGAATTGAGACCGAAAGGAGAAAATCTCATCCAAAGATAAAGGCAAGTTAGCCGAGAGGAGCTCAAAAAAACTTTTTTACTCACTACAATATCAGTGGGCATTCGGTCGAGAAGCGTTGGAAATTGTTTCCACATCTTCATCCTGGTAAGGGCAAGCAGATCATGCAAGCACCAGAAGAGGAAGCGACAACAGAAAAAGTGACGCAAGATGTGATCATCCCTAAAGTAGATTCAGAAGAAGAGAAAGTTCAAATAGAGGGTTCATTCACCTAGTTGGGTAAGAAATGGGTGGACTATTTGTCCAGATGAAGTCTGTAAGTTTCTATTTTGCACTAGTTGCATACCGCCATAGCTGGGTAATTTGTAAAAGTGTCATTCATAAATAAATCACTCGTATGCAATAGTGTTTTTCTTTAAGCATTACAATGCTAGTTTGGCTTATTGATAGTCAATTTGAATGGAGAAATTTGGGAGTCAAGTTCATTCCATTTTGTAAAATGCTTTCTTGAATACATTTTGTAAAAATCATTTTAAGACTATTGTATGAGTAGTTGCAACACATTTAGTATGTTCCAACTGTGTGTAGTACTCGAGTTATATGAGTATTCACTATATGAAGCTTGTTTTGGGTTCTTTTGACAAATTCTTTTAGGATCTTATCATTGATAAGGATTTTGTAGATAATCTTCTTAGAATTCTTCTTGGGAAGGATGTTGCTGTGGATGGCCATAGTGACATGGATAGGTCGAGAAGAATATAAGACTTGAATCTTTTTTTGCATAGAGAAACATGTAATTTGCAAGATATTGTACTACAAGTTTGTAGGGGATGCATGTGTCATCTCATTGCTTATGGCTTTGAAGCAAAAAGGTGAATGAGAAGGGAGAATGACATGTAAACCATGTCTCGAGCTTGCATTTGATGTTGGATATTTGCAGAAAGTATCAAATCTCATTGAACCTGAAGAAGTGTATTTTTTGTGTACCTTATGGAATTTTACTGGGGCATGTTGTTTATAAGTAAGGGATGCTAGTGGAACCTGCAAAAATCATTGTTATTATCAATTTGGATCTACCGAAGAACGTGAAATAGCTACGCGTAACTCTTGGACACATTAGGTATTACCGAAAATTCATTGAGGCATATGCACAGATCACTGTGCCGATGGAGAAATTACTAAAGAAATATGCCACCTTCTATTGGGATGATGAGTGTCAGAAGGGACTTGACAACTTAAATGAGAAAATGTTCACTGCGCCAATCCTGGTGTTTCTAGATTGGAAGAAGGAGTTCCACGTTCATGTGGATGCATCATGTATAACTTTGGGAGTTGTCTTAGTGTAGCCATGAGAGCAGGATCTTGATCACCCCATTACATTTGCGAGTCAAAAATTGTCTAAGGTAGAGAGGAATTATTCCACACTAAAATACTAAATTACTTGGTGAACAAGTCTATGATGGGGGGAATATCTGTAGGTGTCTAATGTTGTTCCAAGAATATGATTTTGAAGTAATAGTGAAGCCAAGATGACTGAACGCTGGGCTAGATCATCTGTCAAGAATTGAGAGAAGCGAAGCACCAACCAACATTGAAGAAGGATTTCTGGATGCACAACTCTTCATAGTAAGGATTGCTGATGATAATTTTGCAGATATTATGTACTTTTTGACTACCAGAGTAGCACATGTGAAGTATGCAATGTAGTAGAAGAAAGAACTAGTAGTCTGAGCTGTGGATTTTCTTTGATTGCTAGGCATGTGTATAAAATGGTCCCTGATGAGATATTACACATATATGTCCCTGAGCTGAAAGACATAGTATTTTTGGAGAAGCACATGGTGGTTTTGCAGGAGGACACTACGCAAAAAAAAATCCACCGCACTGGTGCACAAGGATTCTAAACATTATTGTAGTGCTTGTGATTTTTTCCAGAGGACAAAAAGACCATCGAGAAGAGATGAATTTCCGTTGAATCTGCAAGTTTCTTTGCAGGATTTTGGTAAATGGGTGATTGATTTTGTTGGGTTGATCAATCTTTCCAGTAAGAAGACTCGTGTGCGATACATTATTACTGCAATGGATTATCTGACCAGGTGGGCTAAGGCACAATTGGTAAAGGATTGTAGCATAGGTACTGCTTCACACTTCATCTTTGAGTATATATTGTTGAGTTTTTGGTGCCCAAAGATCCTGATGAGCGACAGGGGATCACACATCCTAAACAACACTATTGAAGCAATAACAAAGGAGTTTCAGGTACATCATCATAAGAGAATGCCTTATCATCTTGAGATGAACGAATTAGTTGAGGCTTTCAAAAAAATTTGGAGACGCTCTGACTAAGGTATGCAACATCAATAGAAATGATTGGGATGTGCGCATACTAGCAGTTTTATTAGAATACATGACTACTTGCAAAAAGTTGACTGAGTAGACTCCATTTAGATTGGTGTATGGACATGAAGTTGTAATGTTGACATAATACATAGTACCAAGTCTTAGAACCATAGCAACAACGAAAATGGTGGACAACGATATTATGGAATAAATATTGGAGCAACTTCTTGTGCTAGAAGAAGATCACTTTCTTGTAGGATTTCATCGACAAGTACAGAATGCCTGGGAAAAGGAATGGAACAATCAACATATTAAGAAACGAACCTTTAAGAATGGAGACTTGGTTTTGATATACAATAGTAAGTTCACACAGTTCCCTAGAAAGTTCAAAATTCATTGGCTAGGCCTGTACATTATCAGGGATATCTCATATGGTGGAGCAGTTCAGCTCGTGAAGCTGAATGGAGAATTATTTGTTGGGCAAGTAAATGGGAGTAGGTTGAAACTCTACAGGGACAATTCCATTCCTAAGGCAGCGTGATAACTATATGAATGTAGGACTGTCTTAGTGCTATAAGAAGTTGGAATAAATCATGTGACTATAAAGTACTCTACCAATGAAGGACTTTGTCAAAGAAGGAGGGTTGCATGGTATTCAGGAGGATGGCACAGGTGGAGGAAGTTGCGATGAAGAAGGGGTAACTATATTGCAGGGAAGAATCTTACGCAGCTCATCCAAAATATGACCATTGGGGTTGCTACAATTGATTTGACAGGGAAATTGTCATTAAAAGGAGCGGGGGAAACACATTTAAGGAGCATATCTAGGAAAATATTCCGCCAAATTTGCATTTATGAGGAGGACCTGGATGAGATCAAGGAGTTTGAATTTGAAGAAGGTTATAACTACGTTACCCCGCTCCACATTTGGATACTTTTCTTGTTGATAATTTTAAGTGTGATTTTTCATCTAAGTGTGAGCTGAGTGATCTACCACATATTTGGTCTGAGTTGTTAGGAGATTGAGGAAGAGTTTCTGAGATGAGGGCTAGAATCCATCATGAATGCTACACTACCAGTATAGGCTGCTGTGCTAATATTGCCAAGAAAAAAGCCTACTACCGCAACAACAATGACCAAGAAGTAGAAGAAGCCCCAAAATACTCCAATTAGGCAATAACCAAGGAAAATCCCCAAAGAACAATGGTGTAAGGGGAAAATAGATAATTTGAAGCAACCGATGGAGCCCAAAGATTTGGATGAGGAAGAAGTGGCCATCAGAATAGAGGATATTAGCGTAGGTGAGGTGGAACCAATCTCTAGCTTGCCACCCTATATTTCGTCGCGGAAGCCAACCTCAAAGGTGACTAAGGACCCAAATGCCATTAAATTTAAGGTCTTTACACCCCTATTACTAGAGGATGTACCAATTGAGGGAGACTTGCTAGAAAGAGTGCCACAACTATGGATGGAGGAATCAGATCTGAATGATCGAAGTAAGTATCTCCAATTAGAGCCTAACAAGTATTTGAACATTTTATATTATGAGGAAGTTGGAGTGACTAGGGTTCAGCCGATGAAATGAGTGGCAGGCCTTCAGTGCGCTGGGTTTCTGAATATGCTACATGTTCCACACTTTGGGCACAGTAACATCAATACAATTTGTGTGTGCCAACTGTTAGCATTAATGCACGATGGGTGTCTGTGTCTTGGGACGTCGATTCCGATTGATGACATGTTAATTCAAAGGATTACTACACTGCCTTACCAAGCTTCTAATCCTGCTAATGCATTTTTTGAGAAATCTCAGGAGAAAACGTTGGTTGATCAGTTGAAGAATGACTTTGGCTTAGATGAGAAATCTCAGGGATATGCCATTAGTTACATTAATGATTAAGCTGTGCATTTTTCTACGCACATTCTGACTGGTAAAATAATGAAGAAGTTTCAGGCAGACGAAGTGTTGGCCCCAGCTGTACCCTATTGAAAATGGCAACAATAAATGCTAAAAATAGAAGTGTTAAAAATAGCAGTTTGGGTACCAGTGCTGGATTGGGCAACAGGGAATGAAAAATGGAAGTGCTAAAAATAGAATTGCTATTTTTAGTAGTTCAGTGTGAATTCCTATTTTAGTCAGTCCCTAGACTAAAAATAGGAAGTAAAATTCGAATTTGATATCAACAACAGTTTGTAAATTAATTAATTAATTCATCTTGAGTTAATTAGCTAAGGAAAAACAAACTTGAAGTCTATGTGAGGACATGCAATAGTTTATCTATTAATTGAGGAATTTATCCATCAGTTAAAGAGATAAGGATGAGTTGTAATATTGAGTTTTAATTAGTTAGCTCAGTTAACTGAGTCAAGTCTAGTTAGATTAATTTAACAGTTTGTTAAATTAATGAGAGTTTAGTTAGTTAATGTTGGCATGCATGTAACTACTTTGATTCAGATAACTGAGTATTCACTCATGGATAACTCATGCATGTTAGTTTAGACAGAGACCCAATTGAGATCAAAGAAGGGACAGTGTACTATCAGTTGGATGAAATTGTTCCTATAAACGAAGCTCATCCATAGTTGAGGATTTATCTCCTTTAGGACTGCATAGTTAGATCAGAGGTTGGTGAGTGTGTGAAGTGGCAAATTCACACATGTGGTTGCACTGGACCCCAATCAGA
Source organism: Pinus taeda (assembly GCA_000404065.3). Classification (NCBI taxonomy): domain Eukaryota; kingdom Viridiplantae; phylum Streptophyta; class Pinopsida; order Pinales; family Pinaceae; genus Pinus; species Pinus taeda. Next base: position 99,651 of record APFE031076114.1, on the reverse strand, counting down.
ATTGCGTAAAGAAATAGGATGCTTCGAGGGCAGACCAGGGGTTAGATAGAGGCCTTTAACTATCTATGAGCAGCAAAGGTATCGTAGAGAGAGCATGATAGCTTTTGAACTGATTCTTTTTGTAATACTGGCTATATTTCCCACTTGTATGATAATACAGAGTTGGGGTTTTAGGCTGAGGCTTTCACTGGGTTATTTATTCTATGTTATGTGTGATTGATTTCTTCTTATCAGTTATATGTGTTCTTATTGATGTTGCTCATGTTTGATTAAGCTTCCGCTACATTGTTTGTAGAAGTAGATCAAGAGTTTTGCTTTAGTACATTGCATTACTAGGTGATCCACAGTGGGAAATTTCTACATGGTATCAGAGCACAGGTGATCAAGGAAGAACAATATACAAGAAGGGAGAAGTTGAATTTTGTGATTCCTGAATATAGAAATCGAGTTCTTACCACATCTCTATTTCACCTATGGTGTTATATGGTTTAAGACTCGAATATGCCCTTGATGGGAGTTCAAATTATATAGCCTGGAAGGATCGAATGGAAGCAGTACTAGAGGATAACGGTCTAAAGGACTTCATTGATCGAGAAGTCCTCAAGCTGACTGGTGTTGCTGAGTTGGCTAAATGGAAAAAATGTGTGTCTAGAGCAAGGAGAATCCTTCTGGAGGGAGTTCGAGATCACATAGTCTCGAGTCTCCATGGGAAGGAGACATCGTTTTCAATGTGGAAAACATTGAAAGATCTATATCAAAATAGTAGTGATCAGAGGAAGCTAGCACTGAAGAACAAACTTTGCAAGATCAAGTATGAAAAGGTCGACACGATCTCTATGTATCTGAACAAGCTCACCACATGCAGTGATGAGCTTGGAAGTGTAGGGATCATCAAAGCTGGTGATGACATGGTGAGTCTTTCACTCCTCGGTCTTCCTAAGAGCTGGCATAGCTACCAGGACTCGATTAATGGAATAGAGAAATTGCCAGATTGGGAACAACTTTGGTCAGATTTGATGCAAGAGGAGATAAGAAGAAGCACTAGAGATGGTTCTTCATCCATGAAGGATGAAGAAAACTGTGCCTTAGCAAGTAAGGTGAAGAAGTTGGAAGGAAAAGTTTTCTCTTTCCAAATCTAGTTCTTCCCATGGTGGGAAGAATTTTGACAAATCGAAAGTGCGATGCTTTCATTGTCATGAGGTGGGCCATTTTGCTACAAATTGTCCACTAAGGAAATCCAAGAAGGGATCCATGGAAGGATCATAAGGTGAGGCACTGACCTCACAGTTCGAGTTGGATTTCACACTGTTCGCATGCATGGTTTCATACATGGTGGGAAGTGGTTGGTTTCTTGACAGTGGAGCTTCTTTCCACATGACCAGCGACAAGAGTTTGTTCAGTACTTTGGAGGAGAAAGATCTCCAGGTACTCATAACGATGGGTAATGATGAAAAGTACAGTGTCTTAGGTGTAGGCACAGTTATTTTTCAGAGGGAGCATGGAGCTCGCCTTACCTTGATCGATGTCAAGTATGTACTAGGACTGAAGAGAAACTTGGTATTGATCACGATGTTGGAAGATAGAGGCTATGATGTAGTCTTCAGTAAGGGAAAGGTTTTCCTTAGACACATCATCACTAGACAGGTGAAGCAGATCAGTTCATGGGTCAAGAACCTGTATGCTCTTGAGGTTCAAGATGCATGCAAAGCCTTAAGCATCAAGGCAACTAATGGAGACTTGGTGGTTGAGAGGGAGAGTATATTACCTCTCAACATGCAGCGCTAGAAGAAGTCTCAGACGATTGTGGAGGAGCCACGATTGGTGCAGTAGCTTCAGGAGGTTGTGGAGCAGCCACAACAAGGGAAGCTGAGTGGAGATCAAGTAGAGACATCTACTCTTGCAGAGACCTCCAGTAGGGGGAAACTTCGAGCCAAGTGGGCAGAGGGATCACATGCAACCATACCTCCAAGTAGGAGGTGGGGCGATGTGGAGTGATCATCCTAAGGAGGAGGGGCAGGATCCTTGAGGTACTCAACCTCTTTGATTCGACTTTGCCACAGAAGCCCCGATGAGGAGTAGCAGGACTGACTAATTTGGTAGAGACAGATGTGGATGGAGCTGCAGGTAGAGATACAGTGCATGAATCCCAAGACAACACAGAGCTAGCAGGCTGCAACAATGCAAGAGGCATAAGTGTGTTGCACCATGCAAGATGTCATAGAGAGGTGTGCAACGGTGTGAGATGCATGGAGATGTTGCAGTAGCGTGGAGGTCAGAGAGGGAGCACTTTTCAGCAGCAGGTAGAGCTTCAGCATCAGAGTATGTTTCTAGCCCAACAGAGAGGTCAGTTGGGAGTTTTTTTTTTGTTCTGAGAGTTATGGGAGCAACCACACTTGGTAGAAGTGTTGCATGCAGAACATTTCAAAGGTATAGGATCAAGTTCGAGAAGAAGCCTTTCTTGTTGAGAGGGAGTGTTGAAAATGGCAACAAGAAATGCTAAAAATAGAAGTGCTAAAAATAGCAGTTTGGGTATCAGTGCTGGATTGGGCAACAGGGAATGAAAAATGGAAGTGTTAAAAATAGAATTTCTATTTTTAGCAATTCAGTGTGGATTCCTATTTTAGTCAGTCCCTAGACTAAAAATAGGAAGTAAAATTTGAATTTGATATTAATAGCAGTTTGTAAATTAATTAAATAATTCATCTTGAGTTAATTAGTTAAGGAAAAATAAACTTGAAGTCTATGTGAGGACATGCAACAATTTATCTATTAATTGAGGAATTTATCCATCAGTTAAAGAGCTAAGAATGAGTTGTAATTAGTTGGCTCAATTAACTGAGTTAAGTCCAGTTAGATTAATTTAACAGTTTGTTAAATTAATGAGAGTTCAGTTAGTTAATTCTTGCGTGCATGCAACTATTGTATTTCGGATAACTGAGTATTCACTCATGGATAACTCATGCATGTCAGTTCAGATAGAGACCCAGTTGAGATCAAAGAAGGGACGATGTACTATCAGTTGGATGAAATTTTTCCTATATAGGAAGCTCATCCATAGATGAGGATTTATCTCCTTCAGGACTGCGCAGTTAGATTAGAGGTTGGTGAGTGTGTGAAGAGGAAAATTCACACATGTGGTTGCATTGGACCCCAATCAGAACTGCGCAAAGAAATAGGAGGCTTCGAGGGCAGACCAGAGGTTAGATAGAGGCCTTTGACTATCTATGAGCAGCAGAGGTATTGCAGAGAGAGAAGGATAGATTTTGAGCTGATTTATTTTGTAATACTGGCTATATTTCCACTTGTATGATAATAAAAATTTGGGGTTTTAGGGTGAGGCTTTCCCCGGGTTATTTATTCTGTGTTATGTGTGATTGATTCCTTCTTATCAGTTATATGTGTTCTTATTGATGTTGCTCATGTTCGATTAAGCTTCCACTAAATTGTTTGTAGAATTAGATCAAGTGTTTTTCTTTATTACATTGCATTACCAGGTGATCTATAGTGGGAAATTTCTACATACCCTAGCCTGCGTAGTGCAACAAGGGGGTCTAGTTTAACTGGGCAAGGTACTTATGTCAGGAGATTTTGGAGGACTGTCGTGAATCGCATGAAGACCGAAAGAAATTCCACTACCCATGGTTATTGATCTTAATTTCACTAACAACATGGGGAATGTTGGATGAGTCACAGTTCCTCACTGTTGACCCCGATGTGTCCGAGGCTACGAAGTATGCCTCGCTGTGGGAATCTAGGGAATCAACTTGAGCTATAGAAAATAAATTATTATAGGTCTTATTTGAGATGGATTTGCACATGATGATCAGCTAGAAGCTGTGGCTATCACCAAGTTTGTTTCAAGAATATCGTAGCATTTCTAACCTTAAAGCAGATTTTCACGATGTGTATATCCGCGCGACGAAATATTTGGAGGCAATTTGGTATGAGCTACCATTCTTAGTTACTGAGGAGAACATCCTGCTCATCATAAGCAAGTGGTCTACTAGAGGTGTGTAGACCGAAAAGATGATGGTAAAGGTGAAGGTGCTTCAGAAGGTCACAATTGACCTTGAGAAGAACACCGCGTAGGAAACAGAACGTGAAATTGAGCATGAGACCAAAAAGGGTGATCAAGGTGGTGAAGATCCTTTTGTGGACATGGAGGATGTTGATTCCCATTTATAGTGAAAATACAAAAGAAGCAAAGTGCTAGAGGCATGAGGAAGAAGTAGAAGTCTGACATATCCATTGGCGCAAATCCGATGGTCCTCACTAAGGGGGACATCGATGAGATAGGAGACACAGACTGGGCTGTGATGGAGGACTTCTGGGGAAACCTTGAGGACCAGTACAAAGTGGTGTTGGCATAGGTCCAACAGGGCCTCAAGAAGCTGGAAGTTTAGATGAGTGCAGTTCAAGCAAGCGTGACTCAAGCAAGCATGGGTGAAGCAACCGTGTCAAATTCTAGTACCACTACCAAAATCACATCCGAGTTCCGAGAAATGCAACTACCATGGGGCTCTCTAAATTTTAAGACAGCCTAAGAACAAGAGCAAATGCAGTACTGGAAAAATCTAAGTCTCAACCTTGTGGCATTCCCCATTCAGGAATTGCATAATTTACACCAGGGAGTCTCAGATGAACTAAACATCCGGGAGTAGCGAGCTCTGTTGGTCATAAAAGAAGTAAAAAATGACAACCAACAGATGTTCGAAGAAAATAATAAAGTGGTGCAGGATCACAATGAGGCAATTCCGCGCAGCTAGCACCTGGAAGAGGCTATAAATAAAGTTTTTAGTGAGCTTCGAGAGCTCCAGATCCCAGTAGAGGCAGCCTCAACATACAAAATTTAGAAGCTCGCACTAGTGGTTAAGGAGTCAAAGGAAGAGGTGGGAAAAGTCAGATTTGAGCTAGAGATGCATATTACAAAACTCCAAATGAAGTTGCAACCTACAACACCATCGTAAGTTCGAGAACAACGCGAAGTTGCAATAAAAATTGATATGGACAAGATAGCCACTGCAGTCAAGGACTGTGGTCAAATTTTTAAGGATACAATGGAGATATGGGCCTCGCTGCAGGAGGATCCCCATGTGCAGAAGATTGAGGCAGAAATTAGGGACAAACAACTACAGTTTGATGAGCTCAAAGCCATGGCACGGACCTTAGCACTTGTGCAACGGTTCACCCGTCTTCAGGAAGGAACGCTTCTGCAGGACATATTGATGAGTTGCAGAAGAAGGCACAAATAATCTCCAAGAGGACACAACCTTGGGTAGATGAGGCCTTCTAGCTCTTGCAGAAAGTAGAGAGCAAGTTGAAGAGCATGAAACAAACACAACAAACAATCAGTCTAGAAACAGAAGGGCCGACAACAGAGAAGCTCGTAGTAGAATTTCATAAGGCCACAACGCAATGCACAAATACACTTCATCCATTGAAGTTTGCATACAACATCCTCAAAGCAAAGATCGAGGACGTACCAACTGAGCGACTCAAGGACGATTCACATCTTTGTGTTGGGGGCCTGTTGGGTAGGGGTCCCCTAGGTCCAAGTTTTGTCTAATTAATGTAAAGGCGCAATTCATGCAGAGTTCTAGGAGTCAAAAGGGTTTTAGGGTGGGTTAAAGCCCCTTATTTTGTAAAGGTATGGGATTATTTAGAATAGTTTGAGCTCCGGCCATGCTTTGTGGACCATGGTATTGTAAAGGTAAAGGATATATAAAGGGATGTCTTAGCAAGTCTAAGAAAATGAATTGATGAGATGATATGTTTTTGAGTCTATAATTGTGAGATCTTTCTGTATTCGGGCAAAGGGGAAGGCTCCTGCAACTATGTGTATAGAGACCTTGGTAAGTCTACAACTATGTGGGCAAGCCCCTATAGCTATGTGCGCAAGGTCAGAAAGATTGTATCCGTGAAGACTTGAACTGATAAAGAAGAATTTGAGACATATCTGTGTACTTTCTTATATTCACGCAGTTTCTGTGTTTTAGCCTATTTATGGCTCGTTTTGTACATTTCTTCATCAATTACATCGCAAAAGTTTAAATAATGTTTTACATGATGAATAATACATGTTAGACAAGTTATGCGTAGGTCACAAGTCTGTTAAGTAGGAAAATTCTCTATGACTGTAACAATAAGATTAATGGTTCACAAAGGTAAGATTATGCCCTAAACTGAGGAAATATTACAACTACACTACATAACCCCTATGGATGTAGAAACATGGTTCTAGCATCCCCCAATATCACCTCAGGTGAGACTACGGTCTATGCTACGTAGATCATTGCCGAAAGGGTTGGTAGTATAGGGTTTTGTTGGTTAACATAGCTAACTCTAAACCTAGGTCTAAGCCCTTGAAGCCAATAGTAGGTGATGGTGGCCAATTCGGTGAACCATTTCTAGTACTAGCAGTTCCAAGTAAGATGTCTATGCTTTCTTGTCATTTTCACAGTTTTCATTTCTTGTTTGATGCATTTTTTGGAGATTTGTTTTTTAAGTTTTGGCACTTAAAATTCGCCCTAGTCCCTGTTTGGTTAATTTAAATGTTCTTAAATTGCAAGCATAAATTATCAACCGAAGTTGGTCAACTTATGTTTGTTTTGAGTTTTTCGTTGTTATTTAGATTTTCATTAGAGTTAGATATCTACAAATTAATACTTGAATGTTAAGCTATTGTTAGAATAAATGGGAGTTAAGATTCTGTTAGATTAGTCTACCTGATCATATCTATTTGAGTATCATTCTAAAATGATTTAAGTTATTCATCATAAAATTATGAATCTATATAAACACCTTGCCACTTATGAAACAATGTATTGGAATTCAAACAAAATCTTGTCTACAAAATATATATACAAATTCTGATCTTAAAGAGTATGAAAGAAATCTCTAATTACAAACTACATAATGATATAAATTCTGATTCTAGAAAGCATGGAAAGACTATTTGAAGAGAAAAAAGTTCAAGGGCTAAACTATTAAATGACTGCAAGCATAATGAAATATGAAATGGTAAACGAGATATCTGAGTTATACGAAATATTGAAAACAACAAAGTAGTTAAACTAGAATGCACTGATAACATAAAGCAATTGAATGAAAACAATTATAAAGAAACAAAATGAAAATAAACTAAAAACCTTGACTGTCTACGGGGGTCCTCAACATCCAGTAGGTATCATTCACAATCACATACGCATCGAATCAGAAAGGTAACATCAAATTAATACAAGAATGAAAGTCTGGTTCATAATTTCTTCAACAATTAACTAATACTTCCTCCCTTTATATCGTTTGTAGAGGATATATATTTATATAAAATGTGTGCTCAATCAGTTGAGACTTCTATGCCTACAGGTCTGTTGTTCAATCCTAATTCAAATATGAAACTAGACATGAAAAGCATTATTTAGTCGATTTTATATTTGGCAAGCAAATCGAGAAAATGTGTTGTGCCTAGGCTGTTGCTGATAGTGTTGACCTATGTCTTTGATCACGCCATTGTGTGATTCCTTTGGTGAATTGGCTCGAGCGAATAGGAGGAGATCCATGAGGGGATTGATCCTCAACTACCCATATGCTTAGTTTCTTCATTAGCGCACCAAAATCCTACGAACCATGGAGGTAACCACAGATTTATAAAATGGCTACAGAATCATGTTAATTTTGTAGCTAATGCATTATTTAATATAACAATAAGGAACATTAAAGCATATGAAAAATAAGACATGTAAGATTTGTTATCTTATCAAAATATATGATTTATTTCCTTTATTGAGTTGATAGTGATGATGAAAAAGAGGAAAATGGTGGAAAAAGGGTATCAACACAAAAATGTTATGGAACTCTACATTCCCCCACACTGAAGATTTTGTATGTCATACAAACTGCAAAATTGATATCTTGAACTACTACATTTGCTTGGACACTTTTGCCAATACATCCAACTTCATCTTTTTCATTTTCTTTCCAGTAATTTCCATCCTTGGTTTCCTCATGAGGATCTTGTATTTCAAGTTTATAAACTATTTCTGTAAAGCCTTGTTTTTCTTCTTCAGTTTCTTGGTCTTATTAAACCACAAAATTAGATGTAAGAGGAGGTTGTCATCTTAGCTATTAGAATTTCGTTTTGCGCTTTCAAGGCTTGATTTTCATTTTTAATGTACATGTTTAATGTCTCCATTTCAAAGATTTATTGTTTCAATATATTAACTACTGGAGGTTCTTGTGGCTCATTAAATTGACTTTCTTCTTCCTCTTGAATTGGAATTGATTTTCTTGTTGCGTCCCTTTTCTCCAAGGACTCAATATAATCATAGATCTCTTGCTGCACCGGATCAATATTTGGCGTTCTTCATCTTGGACTCTGAGGAGGTGATGTGATAGTTGGTGATGAAACCCTCGGTGGTGAAACCCTTGGATATGAAACCCTTGGAGATGAAACCCTTGGAGGAGTTCCTGAATCTTCTTCTTCAACTTCTGATTTTTCTTCTATTTCTATACTAACATGCTCTGTGCTATTTTAGGGTAATATTTTTGCTAAGTTGTGTTTGGTACTCCTTCTTAAAGCTATGATAGGGGTATTTTTAGTTTTATTCCTTTATTTTTTAGGCTTCTTTGCTTGTGATGAAATCTCAGTTTCTTTTCTGGCTTTATTTCTTCTAACATTTCTTTTGTTTATTTTCTCTAAAACTTCTGCAAGTAGGATGTCATGTTCTGGAAATTTGTATGGTTGTTGTGGTTCTTGTTCCCGTGTCTTATAACTTTTTATTTTCCTTCCCCTCTTAGGCCTGCTACTATTTGGCTTCCCATGAGTTTCTTCCTGAAAGTGATTTCTTACTAAAAATATCTCCCAATTATTACCTATGTTTCAGAGATGAAATTCAACAAGTATTTTGACTAGACCATGGTGATATATTGTATTATCTATAAACTGAATTCTCCTATGAACATTTCCTTACATATTTATAAGACTATTCAACAAGAAATATGGAAGGTTTATCTCATTTTCTTCAAGAAAATTCATTAGCAACCGAATATGATAGAAAAACATACATCTAAACCTTCCTTCACAGGTAACAATTTTTTGGATTATTAGAAGTAGGTTCCTCCACTTACTTTTCAATGTCATTCTTGGGATGCTCTTCTTGAAAATGGTGGTGTCCATGCTTGGTTCCTCCACGAAAACCTTCCAATCCTATGTTTCAATACCTCTGTTTTTGAACCATTTCTCTCCAATCTGGGACAGTTTAGTGGCTTCAGCTATTAGTGACTGTCACTGTGAATTCTATGTCCCCTATCTCCACTTCAACTCCATCAAAGGCCCTGGCGAAGGATTTGATCACTTCTCTATGGAAGCCATCCAATTTCTCTACAAATTCGAGCCACTGTGCATTCTACAGTAATTCTTTTGTTTGTGGATACCCCTCCAATTTTTTTTTTCCTATCGGCTCTATTTTGACTATCACACCCATGGCCGAGAAGCTTTGTTTCAAAACTGTTTTGTTTGATAGGGTAGGATGCATTGGTAGGGTTTTTAGAGAGGAGGGGCCTAGAGCGCGAGTGATGGAACAATGACAGCATAGGTAGTTAGGGTATAAGGGAATGAGGTATAATTTATCCGTCAAGATCATTCATATGTATGTTTGGGTGACTGATTCAATGGATCGGGATATGACTTATGATGACTGGAAGTGAATGACAGATTTATGCAATATTTGATATGACACGACCAGCCCTTTGCAATAATGATTTTGATTTTTCGGTAGTACTAGGCTTTACAATTCATATATGTAATATTTTAATCCCTATTATTAAATTAAAGAAGTGCATACCTTTGATTTATTTTCTTGTTAACCTTTGGTTTCCTTTTATGCTATCTTCAGGTACTTTGCAATGGAGGGAGTTAATTATTCCTACAATTGCATGATCAGAGGTGTTTGTTACATTGGCTGCAGAAAGTCATCAGAGCTACAGAAAATCAATGATTCTGTAGCTATTTATTCTTTTTGAAAATAAATGGATAAAAGAAAATTGGATTCTAGAAAATGGAATACAAAGAAAATTTAAGATAACAAGAATTCTTGGTTTTCATCTTGAATTTTTTGCATAAACATGCCAACAATCGTTGGTTTTTATGTATATATATATATATATATATATATATGAAAAAGAAAATTCTAAGGTGGAGAAGAAGAATAATTCTTATTAACCAACGTCAAAGTAGGGTTGTCCTAGAAAATATTTACAAATTCCTCCTTTTTCATTGGCTTGTGATAGATCCTGAGTCGATATCCATTCAATAAGCAAGGAACTTTTTCTTCAGCAATAGTCCTAATTCTGACAGCTCCATTATTAAAAACATTTTCAATCTCATAAGGCCCAAGCTAGTGAGTTGGAAATTTTCCTTGGAAATTTTTGAACTTTGAATCAAGGATTAATGCCCAGTCTCATGGATGAAATTGTCTTTCTTTGATATATTTATCATGCCATATGGATCTCTATTGTTGGACTAAGCTAGTCTTCTAGATAGAATATTTTCTTATTTCATCAAGCTCATTGAGTTGTCCCATTCTTTTCTTTTGTGCTTCTGATAAGTCAAGTCCCAACTTGACTATTGTCTTGTAGGTATGAATCTAGAACTCAATTAGAAATAGGACCTTCTTCCCATAAACAAGTTCATAGGGAGTATGTCCTATAGTGTCCCTTCTGTGCAAGTGAACTATCTTGGTAAGGATTGCTTCAAACACTTTGTTGGTAGACTCTACTTGTCCATTTGCTTGTGTATGGTATGGAGTAGACTTCTGATGCTTGATTTTATATTCTTCTACTATCTTTTTCACCACTCTAGATGTAAATTTATTTCCTTGATCTGTTACAATCTCCCTTAAGACACCAAAAAAAGTAAAAATATTCTAAAAAGGAAATGAAACTACAACATTTTCAATAGCAAAATAAAGTGGCTTAGATCCTACCCATTTAGTAACATAATTAGTGCATACAAGAATATGTGTGTGTGTGTGTGTGTGTGTGTGTTTCTTTGAAGATGGATTAATTGGTCCAACAAAATCCAAAGGCCATATTTCGAAAGATTCGACGAGTACCTAAGGCTGTAGTGGAATTTCGTTTGAGGGAATAGGTTTCCCCATTCTTTGACAACTATCACACCTATTAACATATTCCTTGCCATCCTTAAAAAGGGAAGGCCAATAATATCCTAAGAGAAGGAATTTATAAGCAATTCTTTTGTGAGAAAAATGATCCCCACATGGTTCATCATGGCATGTTTTAAGTATTTCAGGTATTTCATCTTCTCTTACACACCTTTGTATGATGAGATATGGTCATGTTTGTACAATTCTTCATTTATCCATGAATATGATGCACTTGTTTGGATTATTCTTTTCTTTTCTCTAGGAAACAAATAGGAGGGTAACTTTCCTGAAACTAAATAAATGGAAATATCACAAACCAAGATGATTTAATAGACACTGCAAAAAGATATTTGTTAGGAAACTTATCCTCTACAGGTATCATTGTTATCATTTTTAATTGTAGATAAAAACTCAGCAATTATCTTTTGTTTTCCAAGTCGGTCCAGAATGGTGATATTAAATTCTTGTAGAAGTAGTAACCATCTTGTTACTCTACCATTAGTAACTGGTTTATTCATTAAATATCTAATGGAAGAATGGTCTGTATGAATGAAAGTTTCATAGCCAGTGAATTTATTAATGGCATGAATGACAGTTAAAAACTCCTCAGTTACAATATAATTTATCTTTGCAGGAGTTAAATTTTTACTGGTATAATAAATGGCATAAGGAGTGAGGTCTTTTTGTCCTAACATAACTCCTAGAGATGTATCTAAAGCATCAATTGATATATGAAAATGAAATTTCCAATTAGGTCCTTTTAAGATGGGTGCTTCAGAGATATTATTTTTCAAAGTTTCAAAAGCCTTTTGACAATCAAAGTTCCAACTAAATTCACAATCTTTGGTGATTAATTTGAAGAGTGGAGATGTAATATTTGTGAAGTTTTCTATGATTCTTCTATAATATCCAGTAAAACCAAGAAAACTCCTAACATCTCGTTGACAACTTGGGATTGATAATTTGGAAATAACTTCTACCTTAGATGAGTCTACTTTAATTCCATTTCCTGAAATATGGTGACCTAAAACAATTCCTTCATTAAACATCATAAAACATTTTTCATGAAATAATGAAAGATTTGCTTCTTTGCATCTTATGAGAACTTTTCTAAATTTTCAAGTGCTTCTTGAAAATAATTTCCATAAACTGTAAAATCATCGATATACACTTCCACACAATCATGAATAAGATCAGAGAAAATTCCTAGTGCCGCTCTTTGGAATGTTGCTGGAGCATTGCATAATCCAAAAGGAAGTACTCAGTAAGCATAAGTCCCCCATGGACAGGTGAATGTGGTTTTGTCTTGATCTTCAAGTGCTACCTGAATCTGATTATACCCACTAAAACCATCCAAAAATGAGAAATATTTCTTCCCTGCTAATGTATCTAAAACTTGATCTATGAAAGGAAGTGTAAAGTGATCTTTCAAAGTTACTTTATTCAATTCCCTGTAATCAATGCATACTCTCCATTTTCCATTTTTCTTAGGAACGATAACTAGGGGTTAAACCCATTGACTGTTTGATATTGGATAGATGAAATTTACATTTAACAGTTTCTGCAATTCTTCTTTAACAAATTCTTTTAAGTTTGGATTCATTCTTCTTTGTGGTTGTCAAATTGGTCTAACATTTTCTTCAATATAGATGTGATGCATGCAGGTTTTAGGATCAATTCCTTTCATATCAATGTATTCCCATGCATATGCAAAAGAGTGTTTTCGCAATATTTCTACCGGTTTCTTTTTCTATAATTCTTCTAGTTTTTCGTTAATGTTCAAGGTTTTTCCTGGAAAAATTTCTATTGAAGAACTTCCAAAATTTTCCATAGAATGTAAATACATTTGTCGAGATGATAGATATTCGATATTACATTGTTCTTGAAAATTTTAACTATTGTCACAATATAAAGAGGGTTCATGATTTCTCTATTGAATTTAAAATTTGATCCTCCTCATTTATTTGTGCAATAGTGAAAACTGGTTGTATATCATTATCTTCATTTATCCATTCTTCGTTTTCTACTTCTATCATTGTTTTTACAGGTGGATACAATGTAAATTTATTTGTCGAGCTTCCATTTGAGATAAACATGTCTCCTAATCTACAACTAATAAAGGCATCGACTGTAGCTAATCATGGCCTTCCTAAAATTAATGGATATCATCCTAAATTATTCTTGGGGGTTAGAATCATGAAATCAACAAGATATTGCCAAGAATATAAGGATACATATATATCTTCTAACACACCATCAGGTTTACTTACAGACCTATATGCTAATTATAACAATGTTGGTGTATATTGAAGATTACGAAGCTCTGATTTATCCATAGTTTGTTTGTTCATTATGTTTATGGGTGCCCCTAGATCAATCAGAGTGTTTGGTATTTCAATTCCATTGATGTGTGTTTTTACAACAGGGCTTCCTGGATCTAAATATTTCTGAATTGTTGTCTTCCCCATCATAATATCTACAATTTTCTGACTAGTAGAATTCTTTTTATTTCTTTGCTTTTTCTTCCTGATCCTTTAGTATTCAATTCCCTAATTGTTTTTGCAAAAATTGGTATTTCTTTTATTGCTTGTAATAAAGTAGTTTTTATAGAGACATTTTTCAACTCATCTAACATATCATAATCAGGCAATATGATTTGTTTTTCTACTCCTTTATCGATTTTCAACCTTTCACGAAAAGGTGGTCTTGAGATAGATACTGAAGGTTGTTCTATAATAGGAGTATTATTAGAATGTGTGGGACTTTGTTTTGTTTCAATATTTTCTTTCTGAGGAACGGAAATTTCTTCTTCAGAGTTATTATTATTATTATTTTTTCTTGAATAACAACAGATGGTTTCTTCCTTTATAATACTCTACTAGACCTTAATTGAACATTATTCAGATCTAATAGAGTTATCGTATAAGTTTAAGGATTCTATCCTCTAAGTTGTAAATAGGTTATGAATTTTTATTGTTTGGATTTGGGAGTGGTTGAACAGGTAATTGATTTGGTCTTTGTGTAAATGGAAAAGAAAGTTGTGGATTTTCATTTTGAGCTTGAGCTTGAGGTAACTGGTTGGTTTGAGGGAAGTATTGTGGTGGAAAATTTGGATTAGATGGCATATATTGTTGATATTGAGAATATCTTCCATAAGGATTTTGACATCCTTGATTCCAAAATTGTGGTGGTTAAGTCCAAGGTTTCCATGGCATAGGTGGATTCCAATTATTTTGTGAAGATTGTGCAAATTGTTGAGGATTAAAACTTTGAGTTTGATTTGTTTGAGGATTTTGCCATGGTATTTTGGCAATAAAGTAAAGGGGGTCTACATGATTGGGCATTCTTTATTCACTAAACATAGCCTTAAGACCTGGTATAGATTGGCATTCTTTTGTATTGTGATTTTCCACACATATAACACAGGTTTCTATGCTTTTTAAATCTAAAGGACATTCTTTTAGAGCATGTTTCTTTCTACACCTAGGACAAAAGATGGATAATGCAACATTTTTTGGCTTTCTGCTTGTTTTGTATTTTAAGGGTTTCAATTTTCTCATTGAGACTCCCTAAAATATATGTTTTAAAGTTATCAAGAAAACTACCCATTTCTGCCCTACTTACTATCCCGACTATAGATTTATTTACTCTTGACAAAAGAGGATCCCTTGAACTTTTTTCTATTCTTGCTTTACCTCTTGAAATATGTACACATAGATCATAGATATTTGCAAAGGGTAACTGAGAAATGATCTCCTTTTCCCATTAGATTGAGAAGATCAATCCACTCATCTTTAATGGATTTGAGTAAGAGAGATTTCAAAGTTTCCTTATCCAGATTATTTATTTTTTCCCTTTTGATATTATAAACAAATATCTCAACAAAGTCTTCAAGATTCTCATCTTCCTTTTGTACCATTTTAAAGACTACATATTATATCCTATGATGCATACAATAATCCTTATATTTCTTTAAAAATGCATCTTTCATTTGTGCCCATGTCCTTATAGAATTTCTTTCTAAACTCATAAACCATTTTAATGTTTCATCCTTTAAGGTGGCAGGGAACAATTTTAGTTTTTGAGCATCATGAAAATAATCATATGATCTACATAATACTTCAAATTCAAAGAGAAATGTCTCTGGGTCTTCACTTCTTATTCCATGAAAATTGGGGAAAATAGAGGGTGAAATGTTATTCATTGTTAATGTTGTATCCTCATCAAGGATAGGGAATCCAAAAGGTTACGGATCTCCTCTTCCTTTACCTCTACCATCCCCTCTTCCACCTCCTCTGTTTCCTCCTCCTCCTCCTCCAATCCTATGTTGTTCACCATTAACATTGTGTACTTCTCCTTCTCCTTCTTGAGCCAAGATGGATTCCTCAGAAGAGATATCTGGTTCTACAACATGATTATCTAGATTTTCTTCTAGTTATTCTGGTTCCTCTACCAATGGTTTGAAGTAAGTTTCTTCCTCTTCTTCTTCAGAAGGAACTTCTAATTCTTGATCTAGAAGTTTTTCTCGAGTTGAAGATAGAAAAATTATTCTAGTTGTTGGAGATGTAGGATCTTCTTCTATCACAATCTCTGTTGATGAAGTTGGTGAATCTTTAGATTGGATTTCGGATCTTAAGACTTTAGGAATTCTATATTGGCCTACTATGGATGGAATTCGATTTTGTGTGGGTGATGTGGCACTATGAGGTCGTGGTGGACTGGGTGATGATGTAGGAATTGAACTTCTTCCCTGACCTACAAACCTACCTCTAGAGTCTCTTTCCCTATGCATGTCATGTTTTTATTTTTATTTTTTTGAATGCTTCTATTTTCACTTCCCTCGTGGCGACGCCAAAATGTTTGGTCAATTTAATGTTCTTAAATTGAAAGCATAAATTATCGACCGAAGTTGGTAAACTTATGAAGCGCAGATGCACTATATATGCTAGAAGCCTATTCTTTCATTTAGTAAGATGATGGTGATGTTTGTTTTGAGTTTTTTTGTTGTTATCTATATTTTATTAGAGTTATATCTCTACAAATTAATACTTGAAAGTTAAGCTACTATAGAATAAATGGGAGTTAACCATCTGTTAGATTAGTCTACAGGATCATATCTATTTGAGTATCATTCTAAAATGACCTAAGTTATTCATCCTAAAATTATGAATCTATATCAACACCTTGTTACTTATGAAACAAAGTATTGGAATTCAAACAAAAGCTTGTCTACAAAATATATATACAAATTAGGATCTTAAAGAGTGAAAGAAATCTCTAATTGCAAACTATAGAGTGATATAAATTCTGATTCTAGAAAGCATGGAAAGACTATCTGAAGTGAAAAACGTTGAAGGACTAAACTATTAAATGAATGCAAGCATAACGAAATATGAAATGGTAAATGAGATAATCTGAGTTATACGAAATACTGAAAACAACGAAGTAATTAAACTAGAATTCAGTGATAACAAAAATAAATTGAATGAAAACAATTATAAAGCAACTAAATGAAAATAAAGTAAAAACCTTGACTATCTGCAGGAGACCCCCACATCCAGTAGGTATGATTCAAAATCACATACGCATCGAATCATAAAGGTAACTTAAAATTAATGCAAGAACGAAAGTCTAGTTCACAATTTCTTCAACAATTAACTAATACTTCCTCCCTTTATATCGTTTATAGAGGATATGTATTTATATAAAATGTGTGCTCAATCATTTGAGACTTCTATGCCTGCAGGTCTATTTTTGAATCCCAATTCAAATATGAAACTAGACAGGAAAAACATTATCTCATCGATTTTCTAATTGGAAATAAAATCAAGAAAATGTGTTGTGCCCAGACTCTTGTTGCTGCATGTTGACTTGTTGTGGTGAAGTAAAATTCTAAGTGTGGACAAAAACAATTCCTCTAGCCCGACAATGGGTCTAGCCACAAAAAAGACATTCTATGGAAGATTTCCTTAGGTTAGAACCAATTAAGCAGGCTTACCTCTTAGTACGTTTATCCCATTTGGTGATGACCTTGCTTGCTTGCTCCAGCTATCTCTCGTTTCCTTCTTCGAGCACCTGAAACAAGTAAACAACAACTGTGATAATAGACAAATTGTATTCAACCTACTTAACAAGTCAAGAAAAATTAAGCCATAAACATATGAAATGACATATTATGTAGGAAATCAATTGATAGTTGCATATATATTAAATCAAGAAAAGATTACAACTGTTGGCTTGGCATTGTTGTTCTCCTCCAACAAATCTGGGTTTCCACACACTTCCGTTAGCATTCCATGATAGCCTCAACAATGGTAGTTTTAAGGCTCTTCCCTTTAGTCTTCACACTAAACCAAATTCACACTTCTCCCTCACACACAACTAGAGAGCTACAACTATGAATAACTTGCTGGTTACTCCACAATCAAAATTTTAACCAGAGCCTAATTAGAACTATGAGCTAACACTAGCTTTTTCTTGGGAAAAAGGGAGGTTTATATAGCATGGATGGAAGGGAGATGGTTCCTCTTCTCATGGGAGAAGGTATTATCTCTTGAGGTAGTTCCATCCTAATATGGGAAAAGAGACCAAACTGACATTCTTGACTCCATCTGGCCCAACCATTTACCAGACTTCCATTACGAAGCTTCTAGAGTTAGAAGCTTTGGCTCCTTATTTAAAAAAAATTCTGAAAGAGGATCGGCATGCCTGGAACAAGGCTTAATTGCTCTAGTTGGAGCTAGGGATAGTTATAATCCCTGCATATTGGCACGAGGAGAACATGGGACATTAGCGTCGGTCTTGTATATTGGGAAAAACATAAGATTTTTGGGAAATGATTCAAAAGGGAATTGTTATGCTCATGAAGAGGGACACAATGGGAGTTTCTTCATGAAGGGGAAGCATGTGGGGTTCACTGTAGAGTTCCTCCAGGATCATGGAACGGGGAGTACAAGGATAGTGACAAAATGTTGTGTAACAGATGCCCTCTAAAGCGTGAAGGCCAAACTAGAGTGAGGGGTGAAATGCTTTATGAACTAGTTTGGGGAACTGGAGTTATTCTTTGGAAAGCCTACAAGAAAGTACAAATACATATACATAATTGAAAACTCCATCAAATGATACATGAATCATGGTATGGACGCATCCATCCAGAGAATGATCATGTAAATGGATCCTGGCATGGGCACAACTATCAGATAAAGAGGATCATATCAAAACCAAGGTATGGTCACAGCCATCCAATAATGAGAAGGATCACATATGAAAACTCATGGTATGGTCATAGCCATCCCTCTAAGAGAGACATGCATATTAGTATAATCATGTCACATCGCCTTGCAACCTAGACTTGTGTAAGCTAAGCCCAGGGTCTTGCGCTCCAATGCGACCCGATAAAAGTACAAATTCTATCATGTGAATAGATGTGTTGACGTCGAACATGCTAGAAAATCGATTGATTACCAGCCAATGATGTGAAATGTTAACAAGCGTGATAGAAACCACTAATAATGACAATGATCCTCTAGGTACTATCAACACAATTCACAGAATGTGAATAAAGGGACTGAAGTTGAACACCCATGAAATCACTTGATCGAAAGACAATAATGTGAAATTGTCATTGAGTGCGAAGAACTTTCCATTAAGGCATGCAAACTCTAAGGTACTGGAAGGGAATCTCTAGGTCAACTTCTTGGATAATGAGTTGACGTCGACAAGCAGTGATTGTGTTGAAGGAGGACCATAATGTACCCCACATCATCGACACAAGACAAAGGGATGAAAAATGATTTTGGATAATACAGAGAATTAGGGGTAACTGTAATTGCAAAAGGACAACTCTTGAACATATCGATGACACGACTGGAAGTTTGGAAGATTTTGGATCCATAGGATCAATGGTCATCATGATGTGGCAGAGATCAAATGGAAGGCAAAAAAGAACGGCCCAACTCAGGAAGGTCAACAATAAAAAGGAGGATATCCCATCCCGACACAAAGAAGAAAGTGTCATGTTCAAGAGTGAGCTGCCGACACAACTAATTGAATTTCCAAATTCCCCCCCACCATTTTTGGCATGTACCCCAATTATTTTTTAAACACAATCTTGAAGGGGATAGCATATGCTTGCACTGTAAGTCCATCCTTCGGATGAACCTGACCTAGTAAGTTTAACGAGCCCGAGGAAGGAGAAGCTCATGTTTGTCATGGTGACGAATTCAATGTTGTTTAATATTTTAATGAGTCTGACAAAGGTGAAACTCAGTATCTTTTTCATGTTTAGAGAGTTTGAAAAAAACATGGAAAAGAAAACTCCACATGGTCCCTTTTCATACATTTGTGTCTCTCGAGTCCGAAAAGGTAGAAAACGATACTTGAGAGAACCGCTTGACCATTTCAGTCAAGGAGTACCTTTTTCATAAATAGTGCATCCTAGCCCGAAAAAGGGGTAAACATTTACTGGGTGCACGACATTTTGTAGCCTTTAACAAGTTCAAAATGACAAGAGCTCGGAAATATTTTCGTGTTTAAAGAGTCAGAAAAAAGCTTGAAAGTAGACCCCCCATTTTTATTTTCTTTTATGATTCCAAAAGGGAAAAATACTCGACGATCTTTTCATTTGAGTTTTACGAGTCGAGAAAGGAGCTTAAAGATGACTCGTCCTAGAGGAACGAGTGGTATAAAGGGTAGCAACTGGTTCCAACAATGGAGGAACTTCTCGAAACATGTAATGGACAAGAGGCTGGCTAATAAAACCACTCATTGCTGCGGTTCCTCAGGAAAGGAAAAACAAGCAAGTTAAAGCATATGATCAACCAAAGAGATGGTGGTAATGGAAAATAACCAAGGCTCATCTAGCATAAATTAGTTGATTAGAATGACAATCACAAGATGTAAATTGGGTATGGGTTCATTTTTACACAAGCTTGAACCATGGGGAACTCTGTTTGAATTCGGTTTCATGTTTACACAAGCTTGAAACAAAAAACTATGCTTGAGTTTGGTTTCATGCCCCTGGCATAATGACTCAATTCGAGGTACATGCTTGATTTTGGTTTCATGCCCCCAACATAATGACTCAATTCAAGGTACATGCCCCCCAAGCTTCATTTCAGTCAACTACGTGGAGCGAATGAAGGTTCACTCTTGAGATCCAAGAAAGACTTGACTGGGATTTTATGAGATCTTAATAAAAGACTCAAATTGGAAAAGGGAGTTGTTTCATTTTTTAAAGAGTTTGACACAGTAAAATAATTATCCTCATAACTCCTTGTTTCATTTTTTAAGGAGCTTGACACAAGACCAGGAACCATGCTCTGACTCGTTGTTTCATTTTTTTACGAGCTTCACATGAAACAAGAAACTATGCTCATAACCCTTGTTCCATTTTAAAAGAGCTTGACACAAGACAAGGAACTATGCTCACAACTCCTTGTTTCATTTTTTAAGGAGCTTGACAAAAGACCAGGAACCATGCTCCAAAACCCTTGTTTCATTTTTTAACAAGCTTGACACAAGACAAGGAACTATGATCACAACATCTGTTCATGAATAATATGAGAACATGGCTCCCAAGAGGTCTTCATTAGACGAAAAAACCACACTTTGGGAGGAATACATGTCAATTGGTACCATAGATAGATCAAGTTCCAATGCACCCAGTACATAACATACTATATCATTTGTCTGATCATCAGTGGATGTGGAGACAGAACATGTAGCCACATAATTGACTTGTGGTGGCAAGGTTACTTCTTGCAAACAAGAGCTGATAGGGGACGATGGTTGCAAAGGAGGCACCTAGTGACCAATGAACGACGGTTGATCAATAGTCACAATTCTCCCTTCGTGTGGAAAACAAACCACACAAAAAAGTGAAGAAACAAGAGCCCTTATGACAGAAACATAGTCGTGTCCAAGGAGAAGATTGAAATCTAATGGACCTTGGACTACCATTACGTCTATATAGAGGGTCTTTCCTCCCAAAGTAATAGGGAACTTCAGAAGGACCCCTAAGGGTCCACTGGTTCCTCTATTGAAAGCCAACATATTTTGGGTGATAAGCACAAGCTGTGTGGAACCCAAATCTTTCCAAGTAGTAGAATACATGATGCTAACAGATGAGCCTCCATCTAATATAGTGCCACGTACTACCATATTATAGGCTTGTACTATAATCTGGAAAGGCACATAAGATGGAAGGCGAAAAGTAGTCAATGGACTCCAATTGAAAGAGACAACAAAACTACTTGGTGGGGGTATCATATGATTGCCCCCATGCTCTGCAGGAATATAAGAATGACTCTCCTGAACAATCGGGATGAGAGGGTCACTCTTCGATTCATGAGAATCTAAGGAGACAAGAAGAACATGAGCAGTATGATCACCACTCTCTTCGGGGACAGAGTGAACAACTGAAGGCGGAGCCAAGTCGACACTCTTTTTGACCAATGGTTGATCATGAAAAGACACAAGAGAATCATGCTTAGGAAGAGCAGGATGGGCAAGAGATGAATCCAAGTCAATCTCTTTACTGACTAGGAGAGGGTTAGAAGAAAGCCTCTGATAACCAATAGGGAGTCGGGCTTAAGGAGCCGTAAGGTTTTCCAAAACTTTGGAAGTTGTATCCATAAGAGGACAAAGGTGAAGAAGATTCTCTCCTTCACATAATCTATAGGGAAATCTAACCTTCCCTTTCTTCTTACCATCATTAGCCAAGGATGGAGTATCGAAATGATTTCTAGAGGTCGACAGGGATGGTCGATCCAGATTTTGAGACCATACCTCTAAAACTCTGGGAATGCCAGGACTGTCTCGAAGGAAATGGCCACCCTTACACAGCTTGCAAGGGAATATGACCTTCCGTGGAGGATTAGAAGGTTTGTCTACGGGAGGTGCATTTGGAGTAATAGTTGCACGGTTTGCCTCTCGCTTATCAAAATTATTCTTCTTTGTATTCTTCTTCTTTATCTTAGCCTCCTGGTTACTTGATTTCAAACTTTCACCAGACGAAGTAGAAGAGGAATATGAAGAAATAGGGGTAGAAGCAGAAAGGTCAACCTTAGAATCAAAGTGATGTGATTCAAATGAAGGAGATGGCGGGGCAGGAATTGGGACACTTAATACCACCGAAGTCGAAAATAACCAGACAGATAAACCAATGGTTAACCCAGGGAGGGACACCGTTGCCATATAAGGAGCACCAGCATTTCCAAAAGAAGGAAAAGGACCAAAATTCCCATCCGAGGGGAATCCTTGACTGGTAGACTCTGGAAATGTTGCCATTGGAATCGACCCTAAAGAATCATTAAGGAAGATAACCTTAACCATGAATATTTTGTGGGTAGTTAATTTTAAGATATTGAAACAAAACTTTTCCTTTTCATATTTTAGGAGTTGAGAAAAGGACGAAAGGTGACTCTAGTCGCTTTCGGAATTAACGAGCTCAAAAGGACAAGTGCTCAATGATCTTTTCAATTTTAAAGAGTCAGTAAAGATTAAAAAAATGACTACTCAGGGTACTCTAGACATAAAGGATTACCAGGTAACAGTGAACTGTAGAATACCTGCCGACAAATCGACAAGTACGGCTAGGCAATCTCCTCGAATGTTGTGTTTGATGTATTACATTTACAAGGTGACAGACTTGGCTTCCTATAGATAAAGGATTGTGACCTAGTGGGGCCTCCCTTTATATACGCAATGGTAAGGGGAGCACAAGTCCGTACTAGAATTATCTAGTGCCGAAGCAAACAAAAACTGCTAGGTTTAAAGATGATGGAACACGTCTCTAGCCTAGACCACTAAATGTGAGCGTTAATTTTCAATGCTTTCTCAAGTTAATTCAATAAATTTTAATGGCTGATCTTGAATTAGGTCTCAATTTCAAGGCCCTACCATTGTCATCTGACAAAACTCCTACATGCAGCTATATGAGAAAAGAGGTCTTGTTCAATGAAAGTTAACACTAATTGAGAGATAGGGAACAAAAAATCAATGCAACAATCAAAGAATGAAATATTACTTTAATAAATCTCCTAAATGCACTTAACGTACCCTTAACAACAAAATAAGTTTCATTTCATTTCCAATGCTTATGATGATGCAATTCTAGCTTCTCAATGACGTTATTAATACAATATTTTCACTTAAGTAAACTAGAATGATGTTCTTCTTTTCATAAAATGAAAAATGAATACTTCACACGAAGCACTTTAATGAAAATTTCACAATTCAAACAACAAGCATCGATCAAATCCAAAGCATGATAAATGAAACTAAAAACAACTTCTTACATGAATCACACAAAACAAACACACAAATGCTTCAAACGACAAACTAAGCAATATAATCTATGCTTGGAAAGAGAAAAGAGACACTCAAAATAAGAGAACAAACGAGACTCTTTCACTCATTCAATTGAAAATGAAGCAATGAAGATGTTGCGACTGAAATATGGATTAAATGAAGCAACAAATCAGAAACTTGACATAATGAGTAAACAAACAAATGAATGGTAATTGACCTATATGCCCTAGGGTCATAGAAACCATCCAAAAACTCAAGAAATCAAGCAATGAAACTTCAAGCCAATTAATCAAGTAAAACCAGCAAACAAAGCATCCTAGTCACTTCTGGGCGGAAGAAGAGAGTCTGAGGGTCAAGACACACTAGCACTAGAATGGGAGGAATTTTGATTTTTTCTTAACTCAGAAACCGGAGTGGCTACCTAACTGACAACTAGCAAACGTAGGCATGACCGACACAACTAACGAGTACTACAACTAGCATTGATGGCCTGATTGGCGCATCTTCCTAACTGACAACTAGCACTGATCAAGGGATTCAAAGAAAAAAAAAAGAACTTCACACAGGGCTAGACTTAACACATCAGAGGGTGGGCTAATTTAAGCAAGCACGCAAACCAAGCTAAATAAAGCTTTCTAGTTAGGGAGAACACAGTCAAAACAAGCTAAGAGGTGGAAATCAAGAGAGCATGACACACTGGTCGAGATCTAGGGTGAACCCTAATCTTCAACTATAGGCATCGGCGTGATTGCTTAACTAACAAAAAGTGCTAGAAGGGGGTCAGCGTGACTATTGCTGAGTATATCACACTGATCAGCGGTACTATTAGTGAAATAAGCGCACTGACTGAGGATGCAAGGAAAAATAAAAGAATTTCAAAGGTTGAGACCAAACTTGCTACTGTAAATTTCAGATCCAGAGCAGTGAACAAGGCAAAGCAGACAAAAATAAAGGAAAATGATGATATTAGAAAAGTTCACATAAAACCATGGAATTACAAACAAGAAAAAAGAAGGATTGGTTCCCTAGCGGAGTCGCCAATTTGTGGTGAAGTAAAATTCTAAGTGCGGACATAAACAATTCCTCTAGCCCAATAGCGGGTCTAGCCAAAAACAATACATTCTATGGAAGATTTCCTTAGGTTAGAACCAATTAAGAGGGCCTACCTCTTAGTATGATTATCCTATTTGGTGATGACCTTACTTTCTCTCTCTATCTATCTCCTGTTTCCTTCTCTAAGCACCTAAAACAAGTAAACAACAGCAAACAACAACCATGATAATAGACAAATTGTATTCAAACTACTTAACAAGTCAAGAAACATTAAGCCATAAACATGTGAGATGACATATTATGTAGGAAATCAATCACTATTTTCATATATATTAAATCAAGAAGAGATTATAACCATTGTCTTGGCGTTGCTGTTCTCCTCCCACAAATCCAGGTTCCCACACACTTCTGTTATCATTCCATGATAACCACAACAACGGTAGTTTTAAGGCTCTTCCCTTTAGTCTTCACACTAAACCAAATTCACACTTCTCCCTCACACACAACTAGAGAACTACAACTATGAATAACTTGTTGATTACTCCACAATCAAAACATTAACGAGAGCCTAATTAGAACATTGATATAACACTAGCTTGTGCTTGGGAAAAAAGGGAGGTTTTTGTAGCATGGATGGAAGGGAGATGGTTCCTCTTCTCATGGGAGAAGTTCTTACCTCTTGAGGTAGTAACATCCTAATAGGGGAAAAGAGCCCAAACTAACATCCTCAACTCCATCTAACCCAACCATTTACCAGACTTATGATATGAAGCTTCTAGAGTTGGAAGCTTTGACTCCTTATTTAAAAACTTGGAAGCTTCGACTCCTTATTTGGAAACCTGGAAGCTTTCACTCCTTATTTAAAAACCTTTTCAAAAGAGGATCGGCGTGACTGGAACAATGCCCGGTCACTTCAATCGGCACTAGGGACAATTATAATGCCTGCATATTGGCACAAGGAGAACATGGGCCATTAGCGTTGGTCTTGTAAATTAGGAAAAACAGAAGATTTTTGGGAAATGATGCAAAAGGGAATTGTTCTACTCATGAAGAGGGACACAATGGGAGTTTCTTCACAAAGGGAAGCATGTGGGGTTCACTGTAGAGGTTGTCGAGGATCATGGAATGGGGAGTACTATAACAGTGACAAAATGGTTTGTAACACTTATGTCTTTGACCACACCACTGTGTGATTCCTTCGGTGAATTGGCTCGAGTGAATAGGAGGAGATCCATGAGGGGATCGATCCTCAACTACCTATATGCTTAGTTGTTTCATTAGCACACTAGAACCATGTGATCCATGGAGGTAGCTGAAGATTTATAAATGGCTACACAATCATGTTAATTTTGTAGCTAATGAATTCTTTAATATAACAATAAGGAACATTAACGCATATGAAAAATAAGACATGTAAGAGTTGTTACCTTATAAAAAACTATGATTTATTGCCTTTATTGAGTTGATACTGATGATGAAAAAGAGGAAAATGGTGGAAAAATGGTCTCAAAACAAAACAGTTATGGAACTCCACAGTCCCATTACACTCTTCTTATATCGAGAGGTGTGATGGGTCAGTTAAGTTTACATTGATTAGTGTGAACTAACACAATTAATAGGGAGGGTAAGTATGATGGGTCACTCTATTCAGGAATGAACATTGCGATGGGCGCAACAAGGGTTCCAAATTTTAATTTTACTCCAAAAACGTTTTCACATTGCTAACTTTATGTGTTTTTCATGTTATTTTGCAAATATCTACCTGACTAAAAATAAATTTAAGATGGAGAAAGGGAGCATGAGGCTTAGGACATGATTTTTTCAAATGATCTAGTAACAATGAAATCATTAAGAAATTGTGAGCTACTAAAGTTATTTATGATTCTAGGCATGAGGGCCCTGTTAATTTTTCTAGAGTATTGTTTAAGGGCTTGGGATGTACAAGGACAATATTTAAGGATTGGAGAGCAAATTGTCACTATAGATATTGAAGACATCTACTTTCTGACAGGGCTCTCACTTAGAGGGGCTCCCATTTTGTTATCTAGATACAGGAGAGGTGGAGAGTCAGTGAGGGATTACATAACCATCCATTGTCAACCTCATTTTGAAGCAACTAAGGATGGGAAATTTGAGATAAAGGATGTTATTCAACTCCCCCTCAAGACAATCCTATTTACCATTACTCGATTGGCTGGTAATGCTACTATAAGTTTAGCTACCAAGACATAAATGTAGTATGCATTAGAATGCTTAACACCTACGGTATTCAACTGGTGTGAAGGGGTCTTCGTCAATCTGAAGGAACAACTTAATAGAGAAAATTTTGGATGATTGAAGAAATTTTGGTATGGTTCTATGAGTGTCATTTGGTTTAGAGAGTGTACCATTGCTACGACCTTAGGAGATATCCCGTGAGCTACCAGGATCTAGAGAGCCTCAAATGAGGCAATGGGTAGACTTGATGGCTCGAAACGATGGAGGGACTATGATGAAATTCACTCCTACTTTCTTTAGATGGTTGCGGGAGAAGTTGATTACTATTGAGGGCTACTTGTATGTTGAAGTTGATTTCCATGGAGACCGAGAGCTCCTTTTACTTGAAGATGAGCAATGGAGTGATGCAAGTAAAAGTAATGTTATTTTGGATATTTTGGTTTTTTAAGTTTTACATTCTTTTTAAGGTATTAGAGACTCACTATCGGTTTTACATGCAGATATCGGACCAGCGAGACCAGTGGGTATGTCCCCACTCCATCGACAAGCACAGCCACAACTAGGACAAGCTAGAGTTGATGAGGCAGAGATGGAGGAGTTAATAGATCCAAACTTTTCAAAGACATTATCCGAGTTTGGGCACCATGTGGAGGGCTTGACCCAAACTATTATGGATGTTAGGGTTATTGATATCCCAATTCATTTATAAAGATACACTATAGGGGTGGAAACTTGAATGAGTCGATTGTTGCGCAAGGTTTCCTGTGCGATTATGTGTTACCATGATCAACGTCGAGATTAGTCACCTAGGGTATTTTGAGCCATTTTTTTTCTACATGTATTTTGATATTTATAGATAGTGGATCATATGTGTCTTAGACACAATTTTGTAAAACTCAAACGCTATTTATAGATCTAATCTATGGATGTTTTCTGCTTTATTTTGCTATCTTTTATAATATGTGATGATGATCATGTATTTATAAATGTTGCAAATGTTTGTCTAAAACATGATTAGACAATGCATCTGTTAATGTATTTAGACTTATACAGACATGTTAATACGCAATGTAGTCAAAATGTCTCTCTAAAAAGAAAAATCTTAAAAGCATAAGCAACATAGTTGGAATTCTTATTAAATAAAAATTATTTAGATGTAGCACCATTACTTGTGAATCAAGTTTGACAAACAAATGACGAATACCATGTGAAATGGCATCATATAATAGCTCGATCACTACACTATATTCAATGATATTATTAGTAGAGCGATGGATGCAAATTCATCACAAACTCACTAACTCGTCATTAGGAGCATAGATTTTTCACGCTTTGGAGTAAATTTTTTAGGTACTATGGCTAGCACCATTAGCATAACCAACATATGGTTGAGGGAAAGCTGAAATTTTCAAATCAAATGTAATCTAAGATAAGAAAAGGCAATAAAAAAATATCAACAAAACATAATACAAAAATGTCAGCAGACCTATACAGTATGTACACAATGACTATGTAGAAAAATTCTAAGCATTGTATATTTTGAGGTACAACCCATTGCGAGGTTGCACCAAGGGAATTTCGTCAACATATATAAGCTCATAGGACCCTTTCACAAGTACATGTTTAACTATATATGGACCTAACCACATTGGTTCAAGTTTCTTGGCTCCTAATTTATCGACTTATTTGATCCAACTGGATATTCGTGGCCACCCATCTATTCCACTTGAACCCCCACCATTGTTTCTTTCAGTTTTTCATTTTCCTTATTTGTAGCAAAATTTACATTTTTTGGCAGTTTGTTCGGGTACTAAACTTCTTGGGCCGTTTTGAGGCCCTAAATGACGTTTTTTCGGAAAACGGGGCGAACATGGGTCTTAGACTAATGAAAAGTTGTATTCCTTGGATAGATATTTCTAATGAGGCATTATGTGCATCAAACAGAGATCGTATGCCAAAGTTACAACCCTAGAAAGGTGATGTGCCAATTTACCCAAACAGGGCCCATAGTTCGATGCTTCATCTCCTAGCATTAGGTTTTTGGATGTTGAGGGTTTTCAATTGTTTCTCAATAACAAATAGACCTTTGAGCCTCATTGTAACACAGTTCAGAGGCATGTAGCCACCACATCTCTTCTCAAATATAAGCTACCATCACCCAATATAGTATTATTTGCGTGGAGCTCCACCATTGTTTCTTTCAGTTTTTCAATTTCCTTATTTGTAGCATAATTTACTAGTTTTGGTAGTTTTTCGGGTCCTGAACTTTTAGAGCCGTTTTGAGGCCATAGACGACATTTTTTGGGAAAATCAAGGCCAATATTTATATCTGACCAATGTTGGTCATTAAAAAGTTGTATTCCTTGGATATATATTTCTAACAAGGCATTGTGTGTGTCAAATAGAGATAGTATGCCAAAGTTATGACCCCAGGAAGTTGACGTACCAATTTACCCAAACGGGGCCCATAGTTTAGCGCTTCATCTCCTAGGGTTAGGTTTTTGGTTGTTGAGGGTTTTCCATTATTTCTCAATAATAAATAGACCTTTGAGCCTCATTGTAACACAGTTCAGAGGCATGTAACGGCCACATCTCTTCTCAGAGATAAGCTACCATCGCCCGAACTAGTCTTATTTGCATTCTATTTGTAACCATATTTCAGTATTTGATATTAATGAAATGAAGTGTTATTTCTACTGCATCTCTATATTTATGGTTACATTTGTAATTTTTGTGCTCATGTTTAAATTTGAATCACTATTATTAGAGAAAACTTCTCTTTATCTGTTTTTCTTTGCATTTGCCCAACGAGGTCGGGACATAAGGAGTTAGGACCTGATCTGGTTGAACCTTTGCAAGAAAAGAAAGACGAGGGAGTAGGAGATCTATCAAAATATTGCTCGAGGAGGCCCTTGAGAAACAAAGGAACACAATAATGGATAACTCTCCCCAAATCCTTCAACTGTTACCCACTGGCATTGCATCCACATCTAGCAGCCACTCTCGAGGCTTCACTCCTTTTAAGGTACAAGTAAACTTTGAAATTCCCATATTTGAGGTCCAAATAGATGCAAACATCGTCGATAAATGGTTAAATCTACTAGAAGGATATTTTTCTATTCATGATTTTTCTAGCAGGGAAAAGATTACTTTTTCTCTTCTCAAAATCGCCCCCATGTCAAGGACTGGTGGGAAACCTACTGTGAGCTGAAGGATGAAAGTACAACTTCATTGTTTTTAGCCACACCCACTTGGAATTCATTCTGAGACACCATCAAGGAGCAATACTACCGTGTTGGGAGATATGAGCATAAATACATAAAGTGGAACACATTGCGGTAGGGAAGGGACCAAGATGTGCCAAAGTTTACCAATGCTTTTCATACCCTTCACTTAAAGTTGGGTATCAAGGATTCTGAGAAACATTTGTTACTCAAGTACCATAGTTGCCTACATAGGTACATCTAGGATGAGATGGAATTCTTAGACATCTCCTTAATTGGTAGGGCATATAGATACATCCTCAAGATTGATCAAAAGTTTAAACAAAAGAAGTGAGACTTTGGATTTGTGAATCTGAAGCAAGGGAAAGGTGTCCCCAAACAATAGAAAAAGGACAAAGCCAAGGTGGAGTGGCCCAAGACAACCCACCAAAGCTACAAGCAAAGAAAAACACCAAAAAGCCAAAGAAGGACATGGGAAATTGGTGTGATTTCCATAAGAGCTCCACTCACAACACAATACGGAGCCCAACCCCATCATTTCCACCACAAAGATCTAGAATGAGGAACCCGAAGATCCAGTGGAGGAGGAGCACCTATTCCTCTCCCTGATGTGGGTAAAGGGTTCCCTGCAACACTTCATTGTCGACAGTGGAAGCCAAAAGAAACTCTTTTCAGCAGATGTCATGAAGTGGTTGGGCTTACCGACCACAACACACTCACAACCGTACACCATCGGGTGGCTTTGGCAAGGACATGATCATCAAGACCTTCACAGATGAGGTATTATGTGATGTTTCTCCCCTTGTAGAAGTGACATGTTGTGTACGAGTCAAGGCCTCACATTGTTATTGTTACCTTGGGAAATAAATTGTGTAGGATACTGGAGGTAGCACCGCCTACTTCCATCTCTTTAGTTACT
This sequence comes from Pinus taeda, assembly GCA_000404065.3. Lineage (NCBI taxonomy): Eukaryota > Viridiplantae > Streptophyta > Pinopsida > Pinales > Pinaceae > Pinus > Pinus taeda. Next base: position 68,764 of record APFE031076114.1, on the reverse strand, counting down.
GTAAAACAATGCAATAAGCTCATTTCTAAAATTATGAAATTCTTTTTCCTGATGATACGCCCTCAGGGAAAGAAGAAGACAGTGGCCACAACCTCCAGACAGGGTCCCTCCGCACGACAACAACAGATGGAAAAGATCATCGAGGAGTATGCAGACATCTTCATCTCCCCCGCAGGGATGCCTTTGCATTGTTAGGTTGAGAACTCCATCAATATGACCCCAGGTGTGTCGTTGCCTAATGGACCAATCTATCAGTGCTTTGTTCTGGAGAAAGAAGAAATCAAGAGGCATATTCAAGAGTTGTTGTAGAAAGGTCACATCCCACCGAGTTCATAGCCTTGTGAGAAACCATTCATGTTGGTACAAAAGAAGGATGGGACTTGCAGACTCTATATTGACTATCGAGGACTGAAAAAGATCATTGTCCGTAATAGGTACCCAATCCAATGGATTAATGACCTTCTGGACTAACTCAAGGGTGGAAATATTTTAGCAAGATCGACTTGAAGTCTGGATATCACCAGGTACCAATAGAACCCTCTGTGTGTGGAAGATTGCCTTCAAAGCCAAGGAGGGCCTTTCAAATGGTTGGTTATGCCTTTCGGGTTAACGAATGCTCCTACAACCTTCATGAGGCTGATGGATGACATCTTGCAGCCATTCACCAACTCATTTATAGTGGTACACTTGGATGACATCCTGATCTTTAGCCAGAGTTGGGAAGAGCACCTCCACCACATCTGATAGGTTCTCCAAACACTGCGACAACACAAGTTGTGTGCCCATTTGGAGAAATGCACTTTTGGCATGACCTAGGTTCAGTATCTGGCATACATTATTGATGAACAGGGGGTGCATGTGGATCCATCCAAGATCCAAGACATTCAGGATTGGCCAACCCCAACCACTCTGATAAAGCTTCGTAGCTTTCTAGGTCTTGCCAATTTCTACCACAGGTTTGTGTTGTGGTTCTGTCATATCACTTGGCCCTTGAGTCAAGTCACCAAGGGAGGAGATAAATCAAATTTATTTTGGTTTGAACCTCAACAGAAGGAATTCGCAGGGTTGAAACATGTTCTCTACTCTGTACCAATGCTCACATTACCAAACTTGAAACAACCATTTGAGATCGAGACATATTCCTCTGATTATGATATTGGGGCATTCCTTACTCAACAGGGGAATCCAATGGCATATGACATTGAAACACTGTCAAACACATTCTAGAAGTATCCCACTTATAACAAAGATATTTATTCCATTGGACAGGCCTATAGATAATCAAAGCATTACATTTGGGGGAAGGAAACGATTATCCTCACAAACCACTGACCCCTGCAGTTCATACAGACATAAGAGAAGTTGTAAAATGATCGCCATCGAAAGTGGTCCACATACCTACAAAAATTCCATTTGAATATCAAGTACAAGAAGGGAAATACCAATAATGTTATAGACTGCCTCTGTTGGCCACCGAACATGGAGTTAACCACCGTGCTCAACTCTTGTGGGCACGAGACTTCTGATTGGCCACTTCTATACAAAAGTGACCCAAAATTTGGCCACACATACAAACGCCCTTTGAGGGTCAACAAGTTCTAGATTTTCACCTCTAGAATGGCCTGATATGCCACTTGGGACACCTTTGTGTTCCTTCAAGCGAGCGTGCCAAGATGATTTGGGAAGTGCACTACAGTCAGGCTGATTGGAATTTTGTAGTTAAGTAAATGGTGGCAGTATTGCAGAAGTATTTCTATTGGCTGATGTCGGGAAGTACATCAGATCCTGCATTTCCTATGCCATTGCCAAACCAACGATCAAGAAGCAAGGCCTCTATACTCCGGTGCCTACCCCTAGTCATCCTTGGGTATCCATCTCCATGGATTACATGTCGAGTCTTCCTTCTACTAAACATGGCAATGGCTGTGTTTTTTGGTCGTCAACAAATTCTCGAAGATGCTCATTATGGCAGCCTACAATAAGAATATCATAGCAAAAGCCACTGCTAAACTCTTCTTTGAACGAGTGTGGGTACACTTTGTGATCCCACAGTCTATCATCTCATATCAGGATAACATGTTCCTCAATACATTTTGGTCTAGTCTCTGTGATCGACACCAAGCTCACTAATTCCACAAATTTCCATCCCCAAACTTATGGCCAGAAAGAGGTCATCAACAAGATGATCGTACATATTCTATGCATGCATAACTCAAATCATCCATGCACATGGGATGAGAACCTCCCGGATGTCCAGCACAACTATAATTGGGCTCTTCGCAATTTGACTGGCCACAACCCTTTCTAGGTGGGCTTGGGATTCTAGTCACTATGTCCCATTGATGTGGCCATACCATTTGGAGCTACTCAGGAAGATTTGGCTCATGTCTAGTCTGATGTTGATAAGGCAAACAAATTCATTAAGCACATCCAACACATCCACTAGCAGGTCCACAACATTCTGGAGAAATCAAATGCCAAGTACAAGCAACGACATGATGAACATCGGGTGCCACAGAAGTTTCAGGTGGGCGACCAAGTCTGATTGCATTTGCAAAAGGAATTACTTACCAGAACCTATCGGAAACTTATACCACTCCAATATGGTCCTTACACAATTACCAAGGCTATGGGAGACAATGAATTTGAGCTCAACATTCTCCCATTCCTTCGCCTACACCCAATGTTCAATGTGGATTGTCTTTGACCATGCTTCCCACCATTGCTGGACACATCAGACATTGCATAACAAATCACACCTACAGAGTTAAATCCAGATTGCATGGAATAAGCCACAATTGATCGAATCATGGACGTACATATTAAGAACACCTGACAGAAAAGTATCCAACTATATAGAGTTGTCAGAGTAGGCCAACTCCTTTACTAGGGCAAGTGGCTCACTAGGGACCAAGTTTAGCAGAAGTTTCCTCATCTCATGGAGGAACTCAATGCAATGGGGACCATTGCTTCCTAAGGGGGGAGGAATGATCTAGGTGGATATTGGTGGCCACCTGCCTATTCCACTTGGACCCCCATGATTGTTTCTTTCAGTTTTTTAGTTTCCTTATTTGTAGCACAATTTACTATTTTTCGCAATTTTTCTGGTCCTAAACTTTCAGAGCCATTTTGAGGCCCTAAACAACGTTTTTTGGGAAATGCAAGGAAATAATGGGTTTTATATTGATGTTTCCCATTCAAAAGTTTTATTTCTTGGATATATATTTCTAACGATGTATTGTGCACATCAAATGGAGTTCATATGCCAAAGATACGACCTCGGGAAGTTGATGTACCAATTTACCCAATCGGGGCCCATAGTTTGGCGCTTCATCTCCTGGGGTTATGTTTTTGGTTGTTGAGGGTTTTCCATTGTTTCTAAATATTAAATAGGCCTTTAAGCCTCATTATAACATAGTTTAGAGGCATGTAAATGCCACGTCTCTTCTCAAAGATGAGCTATCATCGCCCGAGCTGTCTTATTTCCATTCTGTTTGTAAGCATATTTCAGTATTTGATATTAATGAAATGAATTATTATTTCCACTACATCTCTATATTTATGGTTATATCTATAATTTGTGGTGTTCCTATTTAAATCTGGATTAGCGGTATTAGAGCAGAATGCTCTTTCTCTATTTTTCTTTGCATGTCCCCAATGAGGTTGGGACATAAGGAGTTAGGGCTCGATCTAGTTGAACCTTTGCAAGAAAAGAAAGATGAGGGAGAAGGAGATCCTATCAAAATATTGCTCTAAGAGGTCCTCGAGAAACAAAGGAATGCAATGATGGATAACTTTGCCCAAATCCTTCAACGGTTGCCCACCGATGGCATATCCACATCAAACAACCACTCTTGAGGCTCCACTCCTTTTAAGGTACAAGTAAACTTTAACATTCCCATATTTGAGGGCCAAATAGCTGCAAACGCCATAGATAAATGGTTAAATCTTCTAGAAGGATATTTTTCTATTCATGATTTTTCAGTCGAGAAAATATTACTTTTTCTTTCTTAAAGCCACCCCCCACATCAAGGACTGGTGGGAAACCTACTGTGAGCAGAGGGATGAAAGTACAAACTTATTGTTTTCAGTCGCACCCACTTGGAATTCATTCCGGGACACCATCAAGGAGAAGTACTACCCTATTGGAAGCAATGAGAATAAATACATAAAGTGAACAACACTTTGGCAGGGAAGGGACCAAGATGTGCCAAATTTTACCAATGTTTTTCATACCCTTTGCATGAAGTTGGGTATCAAGGATTCTGAGAAACATTTGGTACTCAAGTACCGTGGCTACCTATACAGGCACATCCAAGATGAGATGAAGTTCCTAGACATCTCCTCACTTTCCATGGTGTATCGATACACTGTTAAGATCGAGTAGAAGTTTGTACAAAAGAAGTGAGACTTTGGATATGCGAACCCAAAGCAAGGGAAAGGTGCCCCAAACCGAAGAACAAAGGACAAAGCCAAGGCGGGGTGGCCCAGGACAACCCACCAAAGCTGCAAGCAAAGAAAAACACCGCGAAGTAGAAGAAGGGCACGGGAAAGTGGTGTAAGTTCCACAAGAGCTCCACTCATAACACAAGTGAGTGTCAAGCCAAGCAGTCACTAGTGGTCGAGCTAAAGTCTTCAAAATCAAATTCATGTTCCGACTCTGAGTCAAAACCTGACAAGGGAAATGACAAAGGGAAGAAGATTATCAATGTGAAGCCCAAAACCATCATTGCCACCACGAAGATCTAGGGGGAGGAACCTGAAGATCCAAAGTAGAAGGAGCACCTCTTCCACTCCCAGATGTGGGTAAAGGGTTCCCCACTATAGTTCATTGTTGACAGTGGGAGCCAAAAGAACCTCATTTCAGCAGAGGTCATGAAGCGGTTGGGCTTACCGACCACAACATACCCACAAACGTACACCATCAAGTGGCTTCACCAAGGATGGGATCATCGCGTGAGCTAGCATTGCCACCTTCCATACAACATAAAGCCCTTCACAGATGAGGTATCATGTGACATTTCTCCGCTTGAAGTTTGTGATGTGTTATTATGCCAACAATACTTATGGAAGTGACATGCTGTGTATGAGTCAAGGCCTCGCGCTGTTATATTTACCTTGGGAAATAAATTGTACAGGATACTGGAGGTAGCTCCTCCTACCGCCATCTCTTTAGTTACTACAAAAAATGTAGTAAGCTCATTTCCAAAACCAAGAAATTTCTTTTCCCGATGATACACCCTAAGGGAAAGAAGAAGATGGTGGCCAAATTTATCCAGATAGGGCCCTTCTGCACGACAACAATAGATGGACAAGGTCATGGAGGAGTACGAGGACAAGTTCATATTGGCTGCATAGGTGCCTCTGCACTATCATATCAAGCACTCCATCGATCTGACCCCAGGTGTGTCTTTGCCCAATGGACCACTCTATCAATGCTTTGTTCTAGATAATGATGAACTCAAGAGGCAAATTCAGGAGCTGCTGCAGAAAGGTCACATCCAGCCGAGTTCATCACCCTGTGGGAGCCCGATTGTGTTGGTATGGAAGAAGGATGGGACTTGGGGACTCTGTATTGACTATTGGGTGCTATATAAGATCATTGTCTAGAATAGGTACCCAATCCCATGAATTTATGACCTTCTGAACCAACTCAAGGGGGGGAATATTTCAACAAGATCGAATTGAAGTCTGGATATCACCAGGTACCAATCAAACCCTCCGATGTGTGGAAGTCTGCCTTCAAAGCCAAGGAGGGCCTTTTCAAATGGTTAATTATGCCTTTCAGGTTGAAAAATGCTCCTGCAACCTTCATGATGTTGTTGGATGACATATTGCGGCCATTCACCAACTCATTTATAGTGGTATACTTGGATGACATCTTGATCTTCATCTAGAGTTGGGAAGAGCACCTCCACCACATCCGATAGGTTCTCCAAACACTGTGGCAACATAAGTTGTTTGCCAATTTGGAGAAATGCACTTTTGGCATGAACCAGGTTTAGAATCTGGGATACATTATTGATGAATGTGGGGTGCATGTGGATCCAGCCAAGATCTAAGTCATTTGGGATTGGCTAGCCCCAACCACTCTGACAAAGCTTTGAAAATTTCTAGATCTTGCCAATTTCGACTGTAGGTTTTGTGTTGGGGTTCTCTCATATCTCTTGGCCCTTGAGTCAAGTCACCATGGGAGGAGTGAAAGAAAAATTGTTTTGGTCTGAATCTCAACAGAAGGCATTTGCAGAGTTGAAACATTGCCTCTACTCTACACCAATTCTCACATTACCAAACTTGCAATAACCATTTGAGAACGAGACAAATACCTTTGACTATGCTATTGGGGAAGTCCTTACTCAACAGGGGCATCTAGTGGCATATCACAGTGAGACACTTTCAAACATAGTCCTGAAGTATCCCACTTATGACAAAGAGATGTATTCCATTATGGAGGCCTATTGACAATGCAAGCATTAACCTATGGTGAAGGAAATGGCCATCCACACAAATAACTAACCCCTGCAGTTCATACAAATGCAAGGGAAGTTGCAGAATGATCGCCATTAGAAGTGGTCCACATACCTACAAAAGTTCCATTTGACTATCAAGTACAAGAAGGGCAACATCGATAATGTTACAGACTTCCTCAACCAACCATCGATCATGGCATTAACCACCGTGCTCAACTCTAGTGGGCACGAGACTTCTAATTGGCCACTTCTCTACAAAAGCGACCTAGAATTCTAGCCACTATGTCCCATTGATGTGGCCATACCATTTGTAGCAACTCGGGCAGATTTGACTCATGTGCAGTCCAAAGCTGATAAGGAAAACAACTTCATTGAGCACACCCAATGCATCCATCAGCAAGTCCATGACATTATGGAGAAATCAAATTCCAAGTACAAGTAGTGACATGATTAACATCGGGTGCCACACAAGTTTTAGGTGGGTGACAAAGTCTAGTTGAATTTGCAAAAGGAACTCCTTACCAGAGCCTAGCGGAATCTTAGACCACTCTGATATGGTCGTTGCACAATTACTAGGGTTGTGGTAGACAATGAATTTGAGCTCAACATTCCACCATTCCTTGGCCTACACCCAGTGTTCAATGTGGACCACCTTTGACCATAATTCCCACCATTTTTGGACACATCAGACGTTACAGAACAACTCACACCTACGGAGTTAAATCCAGAATGCATGGAACAAGCCACAACTGATCAGATCACGGACATGTAGATCAAGAGCAACCGACAACAAAGGATCCAACTATATTGAGTTTTCAATCAGGCGAACTCCTTTACCGGGGCAAGTGACTCACTAGGGACCAAGTTTAATAGAAGTTTCCTCATCTCATGGAGGAACTCAGCGCAATGGGGACCATTGCTTCCTAAGGGCGGATGAATGATCTAGGTGGATATTGGTGGACACCTGCCTATTCCACTTGGACCCCCACCATTGTTTCTTTTAGTTTTTCAGTTTCCTTATTTGTAGCACAATTTACTATTTTTGGCCGTTTTCAGGTCCTAAACTTTCAGAGCCGTTTTGTGGCCCTAAACGAAATTTTTTGGGAAAATCAAGGACAACGTGGGGCTTATACCAATGTTTCCCATTCAAAATTTTTATTCCTTGGATATATATTTCTAACGAGGTATTGTGCACATCAAACGAAGTTCCTATGGGAAAGCTATGACCTCAGGAAGTTGATGTACCAATTTACGCAATCGGGGCCCATAGTTTGGCGCTTCATCTCGTGGGGTTTGATTTTTGGATGTTGAGGGTTTTCCACTATTTCCAAATAATAAATAGGCCTTTGAGCCTCGTTGTAACACAATTCAAACACATGTAGCTACCACATCTCTTCTCAGAGATAAGCTACCATCGCCCGAGCTAGTCTTGTTTCCATTTTGTTTGTAAGCATATTTTAGTATTTGATATTAATGAAATGAAGTGTTATTTTTGCCGCATCTCTGTATTTATGGTTATATATTTAATTTGTTGCATTCTTGTTTAAGTTTAGATCATTATTGGTAATACAAAAGGACTAGATCACCCTTCGAGAAGGCATGAGGTTTAACATTTTGGTCATATTGTGCTTTAATACGTTTTTTGAGCTTCATTGACCATCACGACATCGTGTCAAGTCTCATATAGATGAGTTAGGTGAAAAAAACATTCTTCTTCAATGAAGGTAGTGACAAGAAGTTCGAGGATAATTTTCAATGACAAAATTTCACATTCAATAGGAAGAATGATTTCCAAACCATACACTAGTTGAAACGGTGTGAATCCAATCTTGATTAAGATAGAGGTGTGGTATGCCCATAAAGTTTAAAAAAGAATAGTTGGCCAATTCATTTTATGAATCCCTACCATTCGTTGAAGCTTTGTTTTCAAAACCTTATTAATGGCTTCTACTTGAACGTTGGCCTGTGGGTAGTAGGGAGTTGAGCTATCATGTCATAAGCCCATCTTGGAAGTCAATTCAGACATCGTGTAATTGCAAAAATGTTTACCATGGTCCATAACTATAGATTGTGGCACACCAAATCTTGTGATAATGTGATTAAAGAGGAACAATGCAAAAATTATATCATTGTTTCCATATGTAGGCATCACTTCGGTCCATTTAGTAAAATAATCTACTGCAACGATTATGTAACCATGCCCCATGCCAAACAAGGGTTACAAGTCACGAGGTTGATGCCAAATTTAGAAATGGGTCCAAAAACAACAAAAGGATGTAAAGGAGTAGGTGGAGCATAGCTTTTTGGGTTATGGATCTAACATGCATGACACTTTTGGACCACTATGATGCAATCTCTAAATATAGTCGGCCAAAACTAACTAGCATGTAATGTTTTTTGGGTTGTATCACACCTAGACATATGTCTGTTGCATGCTCCATCATAACAATCATTCAAATATTTCTCATCTTCCTCATGAGTGAGGCACCATCAGAATATCGTATCGATACCACACCTATAAAGGGAGTCATCAATTATGATATAATGATGATCCCGATACTGAATATCATGTTGATCAAAACAAGTGTTTTTAGGTGGGAAATTTTGGGTTTGGAAATAAATGATGACAACTCCATAACAAGGATCAAAAGAGTCAATCAAAAACAAAATTTCATTGAGGACAAAATCATCAGTTGTTGATTCTGACATAGAAGAGAGAAGGTTGCAAATAAGTTTGACGAAGACTACATATTTCTTAGACTTAGATTTGATGAATTCCAAATCAAACTCTTGGAGGTTAGCAATCCACTTCAAGTATTTTGCCCCTAGAAGTTGACGTGATAGGATGTAGGTCATAGGGTTGCAATCAGAAACCACAGGAATCTTTTGAAGCATAATATAGTGGTGAAATCTTTGAACAACCTACATAGCTACCAAAGCTAACTTTCAACATGGGAATACTTCACTTCAATATTGTTTAGATTATGGCTTGAGTAGTAGATGGGTTGTTCACCTCCTAAATCATCTTCTTGTACTAATACCATAGAAATAGTGGTAACAACCATAGAAAGATATGAGAAATATTCATGATGATAATCAGGGGTATATAATAATGATGCTTGGGCTAATACACCCTTCAAGGCATCAAAATCCTTTTGAGCGGTATCATCCCAATGAATGGGAACCCCGTTTTTCAATAAAGGAGTAAATCCTTTGGTAAGTTTTGCATAATTAGTAATGAAATTTCATAGAAATTTAACCTTCCCTTACAGGGGTTGTAACTGAACGAGAGAAGGAGCTAGAAAATCGAGGATTACCTGGACTTTCAAGGGATCAATGCAGATTCGTTGTTTGGACATGAATCCTAGAAGTCGACCAGATTGAACACAGAAGACACATTTATGTGGGTTTAGTCAAATATTATAATGTTGACATCCTAAGAAGATTTCTCTGAGATGTAGTGAATGGAGATTGCACGGGGAAATCATCAAGGTATGGTTTCACGATATGCTTAATATCGTGAAAATCATAATTCATTGCTCATTGGAAATTTCCCCTTGCATTCTTAAGTCTTAAAGGAATTTTATGATAAGTAAACATACCCCATGGACAAATGAAAATAGTCTTATGCTGATCAGATGGGAGTATGTTGATTTGATTGTATCTAGAGAAGCCATCCATAAACAACAAAATTCCACTCCCGATGCAATCATCAACAATTTGGTTGATGAAAGGGGTTGGGTAGTTGTCCTTAGGACAAGCTCTATTAATATCTTGATAATCAACACATACTTGGATCATACCATGTTTCTTGATTATTGAAAGAATGTTTGATACCTAATCAGTTAGTGGAATAGGATAAATGTGACCAACCCGCAAAATATTTTCGACTTCTACCTTAACCACAACAACTTTCTTAGGGTGAACCGAACAAAAATGTTGTTTAATTGACTTGGCATCCAAATATGTTTTAATTTCATGCACCACGATATTTGGATCAACTCCTAACATCTCTTCATATGTCCCAGAAAACATGTGGTAGAACTCTTTAAAAATGTCCTTATAAATATTAATTTCATTTGGAGAACAAGATGCACTGATATGGTCATTTTTAATAATATTAGACTTAAGGGGAATAGTTTCCTCAATAATTGCCAGGTTTTTCTTAGAATTCACCTAATAAATGGAGATGGGATTCTAAGGTTCCTCAATAAACATAGGGGATAATATTTTTTCAAAATTACTCTCAAGAGTGTCGGATTGAGACAAAAAGGATGAACAATGATGACTATCATCCCATGGTTTCTCTTCTGACATCATGATCTCCATGATTTCATCAGTGGGAAAGGTTTCATCGAAAGGGTTAAAGTGTGAAACTAAACCTGAATCTTGAGAAGAATAATCAACCAAGTTTACTAAATCATTATTTGCAGAATTTGTTGAACAAGTCAAGTGAATAGCCTCATAAGTTAACTCAACGAGGTTGAGTGACATACAGTCGCCAAAAGAGTCAATGTTGGAACTCTCAAGTACTATCTAGGGATTATATGGAATAGTACTAAATTAAATCATGTTTATCAGAGTAACCATAGGGGGAAATTTAGGAGGAGGAAGTGTGAAATTTACCATTAAAGATGAGTGTTTTAATAATCCTACTCCGACATTTTCAAAAGGTAGTAGGGTCTTACCCATAATAGGTATGTTTCCAGTAGTTTGGGAATCCATGGAAAAAAAGGAAATTTGATCAATGGCCACAATGCACCCTAGTGACAGAAATCAATCATCCAAAAATAGGATGAGATTAGAGTTTCCAGAGCATAAATCTAGGTATGTCCCAGTAAGAGGATGTAATCTAACTATTCATCGATGAGCTAGAATTCATAATTCTGTAAGAGTTAAATCCTCTTCCATCAAAGGCTTTGAGTGTTGTCGGTGACTAAGGGAAGGGGAACCTAAAGCTTTCCAACATGACATCAACATGATGCAAGTAGAGGAACCTTTGTCCATAATGGCGTGGAAGACATTTTTTCCTCTAAACACAACCTGAATCATAAATGAAAGTTGGAGAGGAAGTTTAGGTGTATAATTCTCATGATTGAACACAATGAGACCCAAATCTGAGGGATCTACGCCTCCCATGGATACTAATAGTAACTTATTTTGAGTAAGATCATTCTGCAAAACCTTGAGAGTAGACATAGTTGAAGGAGCTTGGGATGAATATTTAACTATATTATAATTTTTTGCAACTCTTGCATGGGTTTAAATGATGATTTATTAATCACCCCTTCTGGAGGTTTAATCGTCAACTTAGGAATAGGTTTCTAGATTTGGAGAGGACCAAATGTGGGTAGAGTAGAACTAGAAGGTCCATTAGTAGCCTTTCCAGTTGAAGGATTCAGATTACCAAAATATTTGTTTCTAGTAGCCACCAAGACATCTTTTTGACACATAAAAATAGTGTTTTGAGAAGAGGAAGATGGAACTTGTGCAACTATTTTTTCCTCCTAGTTTGGGAAGGGATTTATCAAAACGATAGGTGTAGTGGATGTAACTTTCAAAAATCGATTAATTTCTTCTTGATGTGGACAATCCTTAGTAAAATGCTTGTCATTATAGATAAGAAAAGGGTAAATAGGCTTATGCTTCTTTTTAGGAGACTCATTCTTATCCTTATCTTGTGGAGGGTTTTCTTATTTTTTCTTACCTTTAGTCATTTTCTTACTTCCAGGTTGTTAATATTTTCCTTTCGTAGGTTGAGTGATGTTAGCCTCATAAGTACTCATAGGAGTAAGGATTAGAAGGGCTTTGATCTGTAACAATTGGAGTATATTTCAAATTAGTTTGATTAGAATATTTCCTCACCAATTATTGACCGATGTAACCAATCACGCCATTGGAAACATGTGATTCCTTCAAGGGAGCAGGTGGAATAGTATGTGAAGGTCGTGAACTATTGGGTGTCTTGTTATAGAGTGTGTCAGATTGAGTATAAATCAAATCCATATATTGATGATAAGTAATGATTTTCTCTTCAGCAATAACTCTTCCTTTGGCAACATCCTCAATTATAATAGACATTAGGGATTTAACAAACCATTCTTCCAACAACTAATCAAGAATATAAGTTTTGACTAGACGACATTGATGCTTCCACTCATGTATATGATCAGATATATGAGTAGAGTCAGATTTCTTTAAGGAGGTCAAAAGATCAATACCAAATTCATAATGGATGGGTGACTGGAAATGGGTTAGAAACATGCTTGCCAATGCACTAAAGCTGTTAAATGAAGCTATGGGTAATTCAACATACAACTTAGCTACCGAACCGATAAGAGTTCAATGGAAAAGTCATAAACAAATGGAGTCATCATTTAAGTAGTTTGACAAACACCATAAACGATAATTCATGGCATGATTTGAAGGATATTCCCTAGGGTTTCCATTAAACTTCTGAATTTTACTTGACAATTTTTTAGAATAGTCGGGCACTAAGGAGAATGAAAAATCATATCATTCATTAGCTGAGAGAGATCTAGTAACTCTAGAATTGCAATGAATGATAATTTCCTATCAAAGTTCATTGGAGGAGGTTGATCTTGTGGATAAAGGTTAACCGACAGTGGAGGGTATCCTTGATATGATGGAATGGGTTGAGATATGGGCATTTGAATTCCACTAGGATGAGGAGTTTGATAAACAGGATGACCGAGACTAATTTTCCCAATTCCATGAAAACTTTGGTAAGATTGGAAAGGCTGAGTTTGGATCTATTGGCCTTGATAAGGTGTTTCTGGTGTAGTTATTTGGCCAATAGGAATTTGTGGGCTTCCTTAGAATGGTTACCCAGATGGAATTTGCATCATTCCAATACTATGTTGACTAGATGGCACCTATGGCATGCGTTGAACATGTCGGTTAACTTGCATCTATGGAATAGACCGACCAAGTGGATTAAATGGAGTTTGTAATACACATTAAATAGGTTGGGTAGACGAGATTTGAGGAATCCCCGGTACCATTTGACTAGTTTGTATTTGGGATATAGCCTGAATAAGTTGACTCATTTGAAGTGTAATTTGGGTAGATTGAGGTATGGATTGAAAAAATTGACAAGTAGGAACCTAAGGAATAGCCAAATTAGATTGAGATGTTGGGATTTGAATTAAGACCAAACTAGGTTGAACAAGTAAGGTAGGATTCTGAGTAGCAACCATTCCTAGAAATGGAGCACCCATAGGAAGAGGACTTGAATAAGGTGGAGCACCAACTTGTAGCATTTTATTAGTTGAAGAGAACATTCCAACAAAAGGTTTCCCCCTTATTGAAGGATAAGGAATAAACGGAGGAAAAAAAACCCCAAGAGGAGGGTACCCAGTATAAGATAGAGTAGGTTGTTGTAGATGTCCTAATCCACTTAGAAACACACCATATTCCTATAACAAAGGAGGTTGGGTGCAATAGGTTGAATAGATTGTGAGGTGCTCATGTAGGGAACATATGGTATTCTAGATGAAGATGGTAAATGTGAATTCCAAGGACTAGTCAACGCGCCAAAAAACGTTCCACACAATGATTGGTATCCAGGTGGCACTGATGTACCACCATACAAGTGTGTTTCTAGTGAGGTTGCAAACATAGAGGATGTCACAACTTTGATCGATTCACTCATGATAACAATTACCAGTTGAGAAATCATCACTGAATCAAACATGGTTAGACTTATTAAAGGAGTTTTCCAATGAAAGTTCAAATGTGAATTAAAACGAGGAGTTTGATGTAAAGGAGCTTGTGTTTGAGTATTAGAGGTAGGGATAGGAAAATATTGGTAGATAGGAGGAGAATATTTTCGTAATGGTAAGAAAATAGGAGTTTCAGAGCTAGGATAATCCTCTTTGGTAATCTCTTATATGCTCAAAATACTAGGTGGAAATTGTTCTCTGTTAAGACCCAAAAACATAGGTTGTGTTTGAGATAAAGATAGAGGAAAAGAAGAATAATTCCCTGAAGTAGTTGGTTTAGTTATTTGTGATTCCTTAGGTTGTAAAGTGTTTGAATCTATAAATTTAGGTTCTATGACTTTAGGTTCTAATATTTTAAGAGTTTCAGTTTCAACTGCTTCAAACTCACCAATTTCGAAAGAGGTAACTTCGGGTTCAGTACTAATGGGAAGTGACGATTCTGGATTATTAACTTCGGATGTGGTTCTAGAAGGGGTAACTTTTGATGTACTTGGTTCAATAATTTGTGTTTTCTTGTTCTTATGACAACTAGGCGTTTCCTTTAGAGGTAGAGGAGGAAATATGTGCATTCTACGTGAACCACGAGTGTGTTCACGGTGTTGTTCCACAATGGATTAATTAATATTAGAAACCAAAAACAAAAATAAAATAAAAAGGGGTAGCTAGGCAAAAGGGGTAGCTAGGCAAAAGGGTTTGCCAAGTCACTATGAACTATAATATACCATTGTCAACATGTGTAGAAAATCTCCTTGAATGTTATGTTCGATGTATCACAGTTAACAAGGTGGTTGACTCGGTTACCTATGGTAGGATTGCAACCTAGTGGGGACTTAAAAATGTACCTAGAGGTACGTCAAAGCACAGTCTATAGTAGTGCTCTCTAATGCATAACCATTCAATGGGGGCATTTCTATATACTTAGATGTGTGTTAAGCGTTGCCTTATATACCCAAAGTTACATGGAATAACATTCTGATATACTTTGATGTACATGGAAAACCAACCATCCCTGGGATGTAACATTGACAAATAATTACATCTCCTACATTTAGTGAAGCCAGAACATGTCTTTTAGCATAGACCACTATGTGTCTCGTTAATGTTCCAAATTATCGTTAGGTTAATTTAATAAATTTTAAAGTTTATATTGATTTAAGTTTCGGTTTCAAGGGTCATGAAATGAATTCACTTGAACTCCTATAATGTAGCTATCATGATTAAAAGAATTATTTTTCATTCAATGAAGATCTATCTAAAAGAAGGAAGGAGTTTAATTAATGATGCAATAAACAAGAACTTCCTAATTAAGATATTCACATGTACTATTCCAATTCAATTCAAAGCCCTAATGCATGAAGAAAATGAATTATTTTCTTTTCAATTTTTTAATGCAATGAAAAAATGAAATGTGACTAGATTATTGAATCAAAAGAATTCATAGAGACTAGAACTATAAATGAAAGTATTTTATCAAATCAATAATCAAGCGAAGTGATCAAAAAACTTAATTGATAAGAAGAAACAAAAACAAGAAAACTCTCATCAAAAGGAAATCACACTTAAATTTAAATAGATTGTTGGCTTTATAGAGAAGTTAACCATTTTAGAGACAATAAAAATCACTGCAGTAAAAATAGAACTCATATCAAGGCATAAAAGTGAATTTTTTTCCATCATACAGGACCATCTCAGGCTTTATATGACAACCAATGCAAGTCATCAAACTCATAGAGAGAGACAAGTGCATTGCGCCACTCTATCTTAGAACACAAAGTGTCCTAGGGTTGATTTTGCTAGAAAAACAAAAAACAAACCCCACCAAGCTCAGAATTATGCTTTCCTAAGACTGATACTATTTGAACAAGTCAAATTGAGTCTCTTTAAAAGTTTCTAAAAGACTAGGAAAAGGAAACACTAAAGAAACATGTCGTTCCCTAGTGGATTCACCAGTTTGTTTAATGAATAGTTTCCTTCTGTGGACAAAAGAAAACTCCCTAGATCTAGTGGCTTGCTCTAGAAATGACAGAGATTAAAAAACTATGCTTTCCTTAAATAAGTTTAGAATGTGGAAGTGTAGAAATATGGTGATAAAATTGCAATTGCTCAAGAAATTTAATCCAAATAAAGAGACACAATTCTACTCTACTGCTCTATGGAAATTCATTCACAATTCAGAACAACATTCACAAACATGCATCAATCACATACACAAGTACATTGAGTTATCTAGGGGAAACTAACTGGTAAAAATCCCTTAAGCCTACTTTCATTAATCAGATGAATAGAGAATCTATTACAATTTCTTTCCTACTCTAAGCTCAATCTACAAGTTAATAACCTTTTTTTCTACTCAATGAGAAGCTCTGACTTAGAATTATTCAATTTATACCTCTACTTGAACCCCTATTTCCTTTCTGAAATCCTAAAGAACTAGGCCCCTATTTTTTAGGAAATTTCCTCCAATTGATTGGATAATTCCCAAGGTTGGATCTTTGACTACATACAGCACATGTACACTCAAGACTAGTCTACAACTGATGTTACACTGCCTTGAAATCTCCACCATAGCTGGGGAAATCAAATTCTCCTTATGCACTGGCTATTTTTGGTTGATTTATCAGTTATCTAGATGATGAATGAGTTAGACTATTGTCCCACATCACAACTGACCTCCAACTAGTTCTATCGATAGTTAGAACTAGTTTAACTAAATACAAATGGAAATAATTGAATTGGATTACTATAAATTAGAATTCACACATGCATAATTAAACTCCGAGGCTCTAACTTGAATTTACTAAGTTAACAGAGTGACAAGAGACATGTTACCTTAGTTAACTACCTCCAAGTTGTCTACTAATGTGGAAATTCGAATTTTCTCAATTTGAACAAGGCAAAGTCAAATTGAGACTTTCTTGCTACACTTCTCTACAGTCCCTCTTAGCGAGAAATGGAATCTCAACCACCCATATCCTGCACTTGTGGAATTCAAACTTCCCTCTTGAAAAATCCTTTGTTAAGACATAAACATCTTATTCCTCTGTTGAAATGTATTGTAGCAACATTATCCTCCTTTGTACATAGTCCTATAAGTGATGATACTAGATATCTATATGTTTGGATCAATCGTGAAATACCAGATTCTCAGAGATATTAATGAAACTATGCTTATCACAATAGATCATAGTCGGATCCATCTCCTGACCAAATTATCCCCCAAGTATCTTTCTCAAAAACATTTCCTCACATGTTCCTTGACTTGTAGCCATGTATTCAGCTTCTATCAAGCTGAGTGCCACAAACCTCTGCTTCCTTCTGTACCAGGAAATTGTTGCAGACCCAACATTAAAAATTCCACCTGATATACTCTTTAGGTCAAATGGACTTATTTTCAGATCTACATTTGTGAAGCCACACAAATTCACTTCCTATGTCTGCCTATACCATAATCCATACTGGGTAGTGCATTTTAGTTACCATAAGCCATTCTTTATTTCCTTCCAATACAATTTGGTTGGCCTAACCATAACTAGGCTTAACTAATTGATTGCATAGCACATATCTAATTGTGTGTTCACAAGATACATCAGTGAACCCACTAGTTGTTGATAAATGGTAGCATTAACCTGTTCACTTGAAGTGACATTCTCCTTCCTCTAGTTGGTTGTTAGAGGTGTCTCCATGGCCTTACAACTTTCCCCGATAAATCTATGCAATATCTTAGTGGCATACTTTCCTTGAGACACAAATAATTCCCCATCACCTTGCCATACTTACAGCTTGAGGATGTAGTGCATGAGAACCATGTGTTTCATCTCAAGTTCCCTTGGAAGGTCTTGCTTGCAAGAGCTGATCAACTGGTCATCACCTGTCAATATTAGATCATCAACATATAAAACAATGATAATTAATTTAACTACTATCAAAATATGATAGAGGTTCACATCCAATTCACTTGTGGTGAAGCCCAATCCAATGAGATAACTATCAATCTAAGTGTACCATGCTCAGGGTGCGTATTTTAGGTTGTACAATGCTCATCTATGTTTGGACACATGAGACTCCCAATCAAATGTATCAAAACCTTCTAGTTTCTCTATGTACAATTCCTCCTCAATAACACCATTGAGAAATGTTGTTTTTACATCCATCTGGTGGATGTTCGACCCCATCTGCGTAACCAGTGCAATAATTGATCTAATGGATGAATACATTGCTATGAGAGCAATTTTTTCCTCATAGTCAATTCATTCAACTTGAGAGAATCCTTTGGCCACAAATCTAACCTTATACTTCTCTATGCTTCCATATGATACATGCTTAACCTTGAAGATGCATCTTGAACCCACAATTGATTGATTTGTCGGTATTGGGATCACTTCCCAAACACTTTTCTTCATCATGGATTCATATTCTTCCACCATTGCATTAACCCAAACTGGTTTCTCAACTGCTTCCTCAAAAGAGGATGGAGAATTATTTACATGCACAGTCATTAGATCCATGTGGCCAATGTACCTCTTAGGTGATGTCCTTTGCCTGTGCAAATTTGAAGGAGCCCCCACATTCTCCCTCGCATCCTGCACCAAACTATCAGCTTCCCTGATTCTTTTTCTACCTTCTCTAGATGGTTCTAATTGAGTGGGTGTCTCCACACTACTTCCTCTCTAATCATCCATTTGTGGATGCTCCACAACTTCCTTATTCTTCTCCTAAGGCTCCTCCATTGAAGCTAAAATCTCCTCTTCTGGTTGGATCTAAAGCTCCCTACTAAGAGAGAACTACATCACTTTCTCATCATCAAACTTTACATCCCTTCACACAAATGTCGTTCTTAGGGAAGGTAAGTACACTCAGTAATTGTGTGGAGTTTCAGTGTAACCCACAAAAACTCAAAACTCAGTTCTTGGCTCAAGTTTCTTCCTCGAATATTTGGAGAAATGGAAATAAACATAGGCTCCAAAATTTATGAAATGAGACACATCCAACTTTCTCCATGAGAAAGCCTCCTCCATTGTAATCATACCAAGAATTCGATGAGGACTTTGGTTCTACAAGTAGACTATTGTGTTACATGCCTCTGGCCACAAATGCAGTTGTAGGCCTTGGTCATGTAGCATATCTCTCACAACTTCCACAATGCTCTCGTTCTTCCTCTCATCTACCCCATTCTATTATGGGTTGTGGGGTGTTGCGAGCTCTCCTTGAATGCCTTATTTTGCATAGAAATCCTTGAATTCATTTGAAACATACTCACTTCCATTGTTTCTCCTAAGAGCCTTCACCTTCTTTCTAGTCTCTTTCTCAACTAGTGTCTTTAATTCTACAAAATTTGAGAATGTCTCATCCTTATTCCACATGAATAAGATCCAACACTTTCTTGAGGACTCATAAATAAAAATAATACAGTACTTATGCTTGGCAATGAGGCTATTGGGAAGGGTCCACAAAAATCAGAGTGGACTCTCTCCGAGACTACATGTGCTTTATTGTCTCAATCATGGAATGTGGATTTTACACACTTCCCCAAGATAAAACCCTTGTAGACATCTTACTGCTCAAGTGATCTTTTAGGGAGGCCAATGGTTATTTGATTCATAATTCTTAAGGTGCCATGAGGAAAATGGCCTAATATCCTGTACCAGAGCTCACGTACATCGTGACTCTCCACTTTCTCTGCCTTACTAATTAATGTGCCATAATTTTCCACATCAAGTTTATAAAGGTTCTTCACACAAACCCTGATCTGCTTCACCTGCCTAGTAGCTTTGTGCCTCAAAAAGGATTTACCTTTGCTGAATATTACATCATAATCATGGTATTCTAAAACTGCTACAGAGATGAGGTTCTTATTTAGGCCTAGCACAAACATGACCTCTTGGAGGCAAAGAGGAGATCATGACTCCCTCTTAAAGGTTACTGTACCAATCCCAGTAGCACTGTACCTTCCATCGTCCCCAAGCTCAATATGCATCTGGAGATATTTCTCCTCCACGTCACTGAAAAACCCTCTATACCTTGTCATGTGGAATGAGGCACCTGAGTCCAAGTACCTGCATGTGATCAGGGTTAATTCTAGCTTGAACTGTGAAGCCAATGATTCACCTACTCCTCCTCTTGAGTTCTTCTTGGTAGACTTTTTGTGTGGACACTTTGTAGCATAGTTCCTGAATTCATTACAATTAAAGCATTTTATTTTGGACAAGTATTTCTTCTTGCCCCCCTGGCTGGACTCTGGTTTGGTTTTAGACTTATTCCCTTTTACCTTCTTTCCCTTTCCAACCAATGCAAAATTTTCTTCATCCTCTCCCTTGGATGAAATTTCATCTCTAGTATTTCACCTTATTCCTTCTTCTACCAAATTAGGCCATAAGAATTTCCAATTCGGTAATTTCTCCCTCCCGTTCACTAAGTCTAGGTAGCTATGCTAGATTTTGGGATGACCTAGAAGAGCTCAGCTCCCCAGGTCATCTTCTGCAACATTCACACCAACACCTCCAAGCTCATCCCAAACTTGGGTAAATCTGGTGAGATCGGAATAGTATCATTCTTCTACATATTAATTTTTTGAAGTTTTATTTGAGGGACAATTTTCTATGGTCGCTTCTATTCTTGAATATCTCAACCAGTGCCTTCCACATTGTGAAAGGAATTTCTTTCCCATGGATATTTGAAACAATGTGATCTCACACTCCCTCTAATATTATTCTCCTCACCTTGGCTACATCTTTCTTCCATTGGGCTAGGTTTTGGGCATCAATTGATCCTGGTTTTGGAATCTCTGTCTTGACATATTCCATCAGTCCATTATCATCAAGCACTACCTCCATGCAATCATTCCATGCAATGAAATTTTATTTGCCTTCCAAGGCATACTCTGATCTTTGTCCATTGAAGGTCATTCTCCCAACTCTGAAGAAATCCTGCTACACTAAAGTTGCAAATTCGAACCTCCTAAGGAACAACTTTGAAATTGTTGTTCTATTGTGAATCCTACAATAATACCATGTAGATATATGGTGATATAATTTCAACTACTCAAGAAATTTAATCTAAATCAAGAGACAAAATTCTACTCTACTGCTTTGTGGAAATTAATTCATGCTTTAGAACAACATTTGCAAACATGCATAAATCACATACACAAGTACACAAATTTATCTAGGGCAAACTAGTTGGTAAATCCCTTTAATATTTATTGCATTAATCAAATGAATAGAGAATGTATTACAATTACTTTCTCGCTCTGAGCTCAACCTACAAGTGAATGACCTTTCTCTTTTCTTAATGAGAAGCTCTGACTCAGACTTAGTCAATTTTTTCCTTTGCTTGAGCCCCTATTTCCTTGACCAAAATCCTAAGGAATTAGGTCCCTATTCTTTAGGAATTTCCCCTAATTAATTGCACAATTCCCAAGGTTGGATATTTGATTGCATGCAACACCTGTACACTCAATATTAGTCTACAACTGATGTTACACTGCTTTATAACCTCAACCACAACTGGAGAACTCAAATTATATACATGCACTAGATATTTTTGATTGATTGATTATTTGACAGGATGATCACTGAGTTAGACTACTGTCCCACTACACAACCAACCTCCAACTAGTTCTATCAATAGTTAGAATTAGTTTAACTGAATACAATTGGAAATAACTGAATTGGATTGCTACAAATTAGAAATCACACATGCATAACTGAACTCCAAGCCATCTAAATCGAATTTACTAGGATAACTGACTGACAAGAGCCATGTCACCTGAGTTAACTACCTCCAAGTTTTCTGTCGATGTGGAAATTTGAATTTTCTCAATTTGACCAAGGCAAAGTCGAATTGAGACTTTCTTGCTACACTTCTCAAAAGGAAGAAATACTTACCTATAATTCATCACAATATCTCCTCTTCTCCTTGCTTGTAAGCTCTACCTCTAATTCCAAATGCTAAAAGTGGAACCTACAAAATAAATAAAATAAGCAAGAGAACCAAAATACACAAATATCATATACTAACATCTCTAAACAATGAGTCAAGAAGGAATTTTTCTACATATGCATACATGAGACATAAGTATAGGAAAACAAACCACTTTTTATATTGATGAATGTAGGAGAAGATATAACCCTTGCATATCTTGACCTTTTAGATGTCTCTTGACTATCTTGTCCTTCCTTTACTACAAAACAAGCCTTTAATCTCAACTCAAGTGTATGGATGGATAATGGAACCTTAGGTACAAAGAAGTAGAATCAAGGCATAACTAAGACTCTCCAAAAAATAACCTAGGCTCTATGGGAGGCAGTGAATTTATAAGGTAAAATAGGTGTTTGTTATTTACCATTCTAGGCTTTAGATCCACATTAGAGGGATGATAAGTTCTAGGAATAAGATATAATACCTCAAGAGTAGGAGTTCGAGATCTAATCCAATATTAAATAGTTAAAACCACTCGAGAAGCTTCTAGAAAGAGAATATTCATTTTTTTTTTTTATTACCAAATTTCAGGGGCCATTGCACTTGCAGTGAAAGCACCATTCATTGGTCAATTTAGTTTCTGTATGTACAACTTGCAACAATGTAGTTTGCATGAAGGCTAAGTGTGATGGGGGTAAAAGTTAGGGTTTTGAGTTGTTTAACCCATAATTCTTGGAACTTTTGGAGAAAGGATGCTCTTGGCTTTGCAAGGGATGAATGCAAAGTGTAAATGGATGTTGATTGATCTAGTTTCAAGGCCATTTGATTGAATGCGACAAAATGACTTGTAACACCATGATTTCTTGAGTAATGATATATCAATTAATGTGTTATGAATGATTGCATTATTGAGCTACACATTAACTATCAAGATTCCAGGGTCATAATATTTAGCTACGAGAACCCCCCATCATTAAGTTTGATAATTTTCCCATAACATGGAAAATTTGGGGATCCTTCCTTCTTTTGTTAGGCCTTATTACAAAAAAAAAAATTGTACTACTTTCAAATAGATAGGAACATACTTGATGGCTTTGACAAAAATGTATTTTAACACACATGTTCTTGAGTTACCCTGGGAATTCAAATTTGGGCAAAGTAACAAGTCTCTCTTGGTATAATTTGTTTGGATTAATTGGGTTTTGGGTTTTAGGGAATGCATGATCATTCAAAGGTCCAAGAAATGGTTCTTGTTTTGGTTCTTCATTCTAGACATCCTCATTCAAATCATAATATGAATGGAAGAATGCTCCTTTATTAGTGCCTTCCCATACCAAAGATAAATATCATGTGAATCTATGAAAGAGATGGAATAGGTAGGTGTTGATCTTTTTCCATGTTGAAAAAAAAGAGATGACAATTAAGCGAAAATATTATGGGAAACAATAAAGTCTCTCCTCATTTCTATACAAGTCATAATCCTCTTTCAATATGTTAAAGATTATCATATATGTCTTCTAATGAATGCAATGGAAGAATGCTAAGTAGAAAATCCCAACAAGGCTCTATTAATGCAATTTTCTTCATAAGCACATGAAGAATAAATATATATAATTAAACATGAATGTAAAGAATTTTCATTTATTGGGTTTGCTTTCAATAAATATTTTTCCCTCCTTTTAAAATAATATAAATCTAGGATCAACTATGAATTTACAAGAAGAAAATAGAGTGAAGATGGATTGGTCATCAAAGAATATAAATAAATGTTAACTTAATGATTAATTCAAGGTAAACACATCCATCCATACTTTTATGAGGAGATATATCTGAAACAAAAAATAGACAAAAATTAAAGTGATCGTCCAGATTGTCAGAGAACTCTAAAATATTTTCATGCATTTTAAGACCTTAAGGGCATCGGTGAAAAATCACAAGATTTTGACTACTTATTTGAAAATTAAAATTTCAAAACCACAAAAGACTCCTAGAAATAGATGTCTATGATATTCAAAATAATAGTACATACTACGCCCCTAATGGACTAGAATTGGACTCCCATTGATCATATGATAAAATGTATCTGGAAGAATGATAGAAACTGTAGTCAAGGATTGGCCTTAAAAATATACAAGATAATTCATAAAGTTGGATGATCAATGACATGGAAGAAAGAAAAGGTATTAATCATAACAAAATAAAGAACACCCATATAATTTTAAAAGAAAAATGGTACACACGAATCCATCACCATATAAATTCATGAGTGCAAGATAAGATTTAAATAATTCTTTCAATAAAATCCCATTGTTACAAGTTTTAAAATGTTTGAGACTATTATATAAATTGTAATTAAACTACATTCACTTTTTCAATCTAGAGATCTTATTCCCTTGTCATGAAAGTTTTAAAAAGAATGGAGAAAACATAATCAATCCTAGTTCAATCTAGTTTCTTAGGCATACATAGAATAGTTTCTTAGAAAGAAATATGAGAAGAAAAGATTAGATGGAAATTCAAGCTAGTTGATTCACAAAGCTATTTGAAATGAAAAACTATTGTTCAACAAAAAACCTAGCAGAGGAAAACTTATGCAATAAAACACGAGAAAAAAGATATGTAACAACCCTAGTGAAAATTCCACGTAATAAAAATTAATAAAGGAAAAATAATAACCACAGATCATGGGACACTTATTCCAAGTTGAATGTTGGGAAAAACATCCTAGTGGGTGTCCATTTGGTTCATTATGCCTAAGAAAATTAACAAAGGCAATGGATTTGACTTTGGAAAGGAAAAATAGATTTTTTGGCACATTTACTTATGATAATAATGGAAATTAGGAGAAAAGGAAGGTGATAGGTTTTTAGGATATTTCGACACATAGGAAATAGTTAAGTATAGCTTGGTCTAGTGTAGAGTTAGGTAAAGTGTGTTTCTTTACTATGTACTTTTGTAACTTACAAACCGACAGTCACAATATGTTCTAGACATGAAGTGATCCGATGATTCATTCTCTCCTTGGTATTATCGACACTTGATCTGTGGCTTAACACCCGATTGGTCCATGATCTTTATTTAAAGAGCATGGAGGGTCATTTGTAGGGTGACCATTCATGAGATAAGATTATGTAAATTTTCTTTCTTTTATTAATAAATTGCATGGAGTGGTCGTGTTGGCTCAGGCCATGGATTGTTTCCCTCTTTGAGGGTTTTAACCACGTCAAGAATATTGGTGTATTGATCTGTGATCTGTTTGTAAGTGGTTTCCTTTGGTGTTCTATCTGAGGAACTTACCTTGTAAATTCCTACATGGTATTAGGGTTATTTGAGGGTCGCATCTGTTGGTGATCCAAATCGGAAACCGTTTCAACTACATCCGACTATCGTTTCCTAGATCTATTGTTTTTGACCGCTTTTGGGCTGAGAGGACTACCCTATTGTGTTAGGAGCATCTGTTCTAGTGAGGAACCCCTTTCGTTTCACGCGAAAAAGTTTCCAGTAGCCCTAACTACATCATTTTTAAGATCTAGAGGTATACAGTCTTTATTTGCAGTTTTAGTTATTTATCTCTATGTTTATTTCGGTTTATTTATCTCTCTATTTTATATTACCAGATCTATACCTTTCATTTCTGTGTATGCTCTTTTCCTTACGACTCTGTGTGATATGGGAAAATCAGAAATAGAAAGGAAGGATTTTTCTCATGCGTGTGCTCTTTTCCGCCGTGCCTTAGTGTGATCTCGGAAAATCAGAAACATTGAGGAAAGGATTTAAACTAACTTCAAGCCATACGGTTTGGTTTTGTTTGTATGTCCATGTTGGGTTGTGTGGTTTTTTTTTTTTTTGGAAAAAAGGTCATTTTCAAGTAAGCACGCACCCCAAAGCTTCAATGAGTAAAAAAAAAAACCTTCATCCTTTCCAAAAATTACTAACCTTTTAAACTAGCTCACTTGGTCCAAAGTTAATTTATGAGAATAGAGGTCTTGAGTTAAAGTCTTTCTTTTTGTTGAGTTACTTTTTCAAAAAGCACATGTAACTTATGTTTTAAAGTTACTTTATGTAAAAGTGCTCTCACCCATTATAAAAAGTGAGTCACTTATAATTCTAAAGTCTCTCTATATTTTATTTAAGTTACAATTTAGTGGGTAACTCATAAAGTACCATTGTAAAAGTGACTTTCATTTATTTATAAAAGCGAGTCACATAAAAAAAAATTTAAAGTGAGCTAATTAGATAAAGTTTGGAAGGGGGGAGGGGGGATTTTTTTTTTTTTAATTTAACATTATCATTCACTTCCGCACATTCACGTACTTCACTGGCATCTTCAACAACTTTTCTTCAAAAAGCCATAACTTCTTCATTCGGAAATCGTTTTCAGAGCCATTTTTTTTTTAATCAGCTTAATTTCTCGAGATTTTTCCATTGGAACAATTAGTTTCAGCATTTAAAGCTTCAATTTATGTTAAAATGGAAAGTCCATGCCAAGTTATTCTTGACAGTGCCAACTATTTCCAATGGTGGTCCTACATTTTGGATTTATTTAGAAGTAAAGGTCTTTACAGAATAGCCTCAGGCAGAGAAACTAAACCTAAAGATGAAGATAAGGAAACCAAATGGGAAAATAGGCAAGATCAAGCACGTGCTTTGATAGGGATGTCTATTTCTCCTGACCTTAGATTCCATATCGTAGAACTTGATACCCCTAATGAAGCAATGAAACAACTCACTAAACTTTTTGGAATTAAAAATGAAATTAGAGCCCATCAACTCGAAAATGAGTTGCTTACGTTGGACCCCAATATTTTTTCTTCCATTGAAGATTTTTTTTCCAAGTTCAAAACCCTTAGAATTATCTTGGAAGGTGTTAAGGTTAAGAAATAATATGGTAGCCTTATCTATTCCATTCTTTCTAATTTGGGACCAGCCTACTCTTTGTTTGTTTCCACCTTCCATTCTATTAGAGAAGCATTTATTTCTCAAGGAAAAGACTACAAGTCCCCCTCTTTCGATGCCTTTTTTGATTCTTTAATAAGAGAACAAGAAAAACTCTTATATCTTAGTCTTCTTAATCTTGGAAACTCTTTTAAAAAAGCCTTAGCTCCCCAACAACAACCAAATTCAAAGAATCCTAAGAAGAAATATCCTAAAAAGAATGGTCCTAAACCAAACAAGGGTCTTAAGCAATTTCAGTCTCAAAATGAAAATCAATTCAACAAAATGATAAGACAAATAAAAACAAAGGGAAGAAGATTGATAGACATTGCAACTTTTGTAATCGAGATGGCCACTTAGAATCTAAATGCTTTAAGAAGAAGAATAACATCCATTTGGAGCACCCTTCAACTTCAACTTCATCTTCAGGAATTTCACTTTCTACATGTGTTTGTCAAGCATCTCGGTCTGGTTATGCACTAAATGTATATTCTTCTTCTCATTCTCATGAGTGGCTCATTGATTCTGGAGCTTCTTATCACATGGCCAAAAAAATAAAGCCATGTTTTCTTCTTTAAATGGTTGTAACACCAAAAATATATATGTTGGTGATGATAGATCTCTTAATGTTGTAGGGGCTGGAACTATTCACCTAGACAGTGGTCAATTTAATGATGTATTATGTGTTCCAACCTTATCCTACAACCTTCTATTTCTATATCAGATAACTCATTCAAGTGAAGGTAAAATCGTTGAATTCTCACCTCATGATGTTGTAATTAAGGACCTAAGAGATCCTAGACAAATTTTAGCTACTAACATTGCTGATGATTCTACAAGGTTGTATAAGTTTAACAAATTTGGGTCATCAGCTCTTCCCTCAGTATTTGTTGCTCATAATGATGAAGTGAGCAAACTTTTCCATGAGCGATTTGGTCACTTAAACTATTGCTCCCTTCAAAATATATGTAATGAAAATATTGTGACAGGTCTTCCTATGGTATCTTGCAGAGATGGTGTTTGTTCCGGATGTGTACTAGGAAAACATCATCAGGATATTTTTGAAAATGTGCCTCTTGGCACGCCTCAACCCCTTTACAGCTTGTGCATAGTGATTTACTTGGTCCACTTCTAGTTGTTTCATTCTTTGGCTACAAGTATTTCTTAACTTTCATTGATGATTTCTCTAGATGCACTTAGGTATACTTCTTAAAACTCAAGAGTGAAGTATTTAACATGTTCTTTGCCTTTAAGGCCTTTGTTGAGAAACAAAATGGACATCAAATTCTTAAACTAAGATCTGATAATGGTGGAGAATATTTTAACAATAAATTCATCAACTTTTGCACTAAGCATGGAATTCAAATGCAACATATTGTTCCATATACTCCACAACAAAATGGTGTAGCCAAAAGGAAGAATAGCACCTTAAAGGAAATGGCTAATTGTATGCTTCAATCTAAAGGACTTAGTCTTAATTTTTGGGTAGAAGAAATTAACTGTGCAAATTACATAGTAAATCACACTCCTACTAAGGTTTTAAAGAATATCACTCCAGAAGAAGCATGGAGGTCAATTAGACTAGATGTAAGCCACTTTCGTGTTTTTGGAAGTGAAGCATGGGCCCATATTCTAGATGAGAAACATAAAGCCTTAGAACTTAAGAGTGAAATTGTATTGTTGTTGGATATTCTAAAGATGTCAAAGGATATAGACTTAGTCCACTTAAGTCCAAAAATGTTATCATTAGAAGAGATGTAAGTTTGCTGAAAATATATCGACTTACGAGCCTAGTTCGACAGATGTGCCACCTCTCTCTATCCCTTCTACTTCTGAAAATATTTCTTCTTTAGATGATGACAGTGAGAATGACAATCCTCCCCCACCTTCTCAGGATCTTCCTTCAGCTCCTTAGCTTCCAAAATGGGTCCATGCTACTCGAGATGCAGTAGGTGCTCTTGCAGGTGATCCTACAGATCAATGACATACATGTTCTCAGTTCGATAGAGACTCTTCTTTACTAGCTCAAGCTTCAAAAAATTATGATCCTGACACCTTTGTAGAAGCTTCAGGCCATCCAGATTGGGATGCAGCTATGAATGAATAATATCGTTCATTATTGAAAATGATACATGGGATCTTGTTCCTCTTCCAAAGGGACAAAAACTTGTTACATGCAAATGGGTTTACATAACCAAGTTTTGACCAGATGGAAAAGTTGATAAACATAAAGCTTGTCTTGTTGCCAAGGGTTTTTCACAAGTTGAAGGCATTGATTATACTTAAAACTTCTCCCCTGTTGCCAAAATGAACTCTCTCTACCTTGTCCTTTCCCTTGCTACCTCTTTCAAATGGGAAGTCCATCAGATGGATGTTAAATTTGCCTTCTTTCATGGGGACTTGAACGAAGAAATCTATATGGAAAGACCTCCTAGCTTTATACAAACAAAATACAACCTTGTATGTCGGCTTAAGAAATCCCTTTATGTTCTCAAGCAAGCCCCTCGGGCTTTGTATGCTAAAATTGATAGCTTTCTTTTAGATATTGGCTTTTCTAGGTGTCATTCGGACAATACCGTCTACATGAAGAAAGTGGGTAAGTCTCTTATCATTCTTCTTCTTTATGTTGATGATCTTATCCTACTAGTAGTGATCCCAACCTTATAAACCATGTGAAGCCTAGCCTTAAAAAGCAGTTTGAAATGATAGACTTAGGACACTTGCATTATTTTCTTGGTCTTCAAGTCTTGCAATCCAAGGAAAACATTTCCCTTTCCTAGTCCAAGTATGTTTGTGAACTTCTATGCCACTTTCACATGGAAGGCTGTAAGCCAGCCCCTTCATCCTTTCAGTCTGGAACCAAAATTTTAGTCACTTGTACTTCCCCTGAAGTTGATGCTACCTTATACCATCAGCTTGTAGGAAAACTTTTGTATTTGACCCATAATTGTCCCGACCTTTCCTTTGTTGTTGGCCTTATTGCTAGGTTTATGCAAAACCCACATGAAATTCATTGAAAGCAACTAAAATACGTTATGTTCGAGGTATAGTTCATTTTGGGATTCATTACAGTGCAAAAGAATATCGTCTATTGGTTGGTTTCACTGATTCTGATTGGGATGGTGACCCTGATGATCAGAAGTCTACTGCAGGTTATGTGTTCACTCTTGGTTATGGACATATTACATAGGCTTGCAAGAAACAAAGTTCAATTCTCTTTATTCATCAGAAGCAGAGTATCGTGGCGCCGTAGAAGCTAGTAAGGAAGCCCTCTGGCTTCATCAGATCCTGTCAGAGTTTGGGTTTCAGCAGCAGCATCTGACTACACTTTGGTGTACTAATCAAAGTGCCATTCAACTATGCAAGGATCTAGTCCAACATCAGTGCAACAAACACATTGAAGTACACATGCAATTCATCATAAAGATCATTCATGACCATGTTATTGAAGTGCAATATTGTTCAACCAATGATCAAGTTGCAAACATCTTTACAAAGGCTCTCACAGAGGCGAAGTTTACTAAACTTCAATTTATGGTTGGAGTTCAGGAAGTTGTCACTAAGGGGGGTAGGCTCTAATGCCTCCTTCCCTCTCCTATTGTGTCATATTTGTACATCCTTCAATCCTATCCCAATTTGTTCTTAAGGGAGGATGTTAGGATATTTCGACACATAGGAAATAGTTAAGTATAACTTGGTCTAATGTAGAGTTAGGTAAAGTGTTTCTTTACTATGTACTTTTGTAACTTACAATCCGATGGTCATGATATTTCTAGACATGAAGTAATCTGATAGTTCATTCTCTCCTCGGTATTACCAACACTTGATCTATGGTTTAACACCCGATTGGTCCATGATCACTATTTAAAGAGCATGGAGGGTCATTTGTAGGGTGACCATTCATGAGAGAAGCTTATGTAAATTTTCTTTCCTTTATTAATAAATTGCCTGAAGTGTCTACGTTGGCTCAGGCCATGGATTGTTTCCCTCTTTGAGGGTTTTAACCATGTAAAAAATACTGGTGTATTGATCTGTGATCTGTTTGTGAGGGGCGTCCTTTGGTGTTCTATCTGAGGAACTTACCTTGTAAATTCCTACATGCATGTGATGAGGAAAATAAAGGAAAATAATGGAAAATGAAGAAAATAGAGGCCTGATTGATAAAAAGGCTTCCGAGGATCAGTTGGTACCTTTTGTTAGTTCAGTTTTGGATCTCTCTCATTATTCTCTCTCTCTCTCTCTCTTGGACACTTAGAGTTTTCTTGTTTCACTTTGGCATTGGATCAAGAAAGGCAAAGAAGGAAAGAGGAAGGAAGAGCAGGATCTAGAAACTACAACATGATTCTTTGCAGGTATCGATTTGCATGTGCGTCTTCCTTGCTATATTTTTCATGCATGGAATTGCATGTGGTTTTTTTTTATTATGACATCGATTTTTCCAAGTGTGATAATGTTTTTCAACCTAGCCTTTCCATTTCCGAATAGCATGGTGTGATGGGGTTCTCATGTTTAGGTTGAGGTGGATTTCAGGTTGGATTCGAAGATGAGTGAGGTGGATCTATGAATAATAGAACATACATCCTAGTAACCCCTGACCAGACTGTGGGTTGCGGTAAAGCTAGATTTTATGTTGCTTCGGTTGGCCTAGGAATCCTCGAGTGGTGAAGGGAAATATATACGGTAAATCCTAGAGGCAGGTGCTCTCCATTAGGCCTAGTAATTTTGGGATGGGATATGTGGTAAAGCCTAGAGAGTGGGTCTCAGTTTAGGGCGTAGTGATCCAGTGTGGATTGCAGTAAATCCTGAGAGGCTAGGAAACATGAAAATTCGTCAAAGTGTAGATGGAGAAATCGAGTGGCATCCATGCTTATTTTAGCCTAGTGATCTAGTGGAGATCATAGTAAAGCCTATTATTACATGTTTATTATTTTGACCAAGTGGTCTGGTGTGGATTGCAGTAAAGCCTAGTTTCTATTGATGAGGGTGAGGTGGTTTTACCTGGGGATGCCCTGGTTGGTTCTTTTGGTTTGAGTCCCACATTCATGCTTGGAATATGGCACGGGGGTGAATGGATTGAGAGAGTATTGGCCCAACAATTCTATGGTCAGGTGGAATGTGGTAGTCCCATCTCGAGTTGGATTTTTCATTCATTAATAAGAGGTTATTTCCTTGGTATCTTATGTGTAAATGTACTGGTTTATATGTGTATTCTATGGCTGATGCATCCTTGATATTTTTTTGTTATTATGTTGGTTATAAAAATGCATTATGACAATGATGATGTATGGCTCTCCTCATGTTTTGATTTGCATATGAATGAATAATGTATTTTTTACCTAATAGATGATAATGCATCTAAGGATATAAAGGAACAATGCTTCTTAGCGATTCTTAGATAAGTATGAGACCCCTATGCTCAAATCTATTGTTTACACTTGTAGATTACATATTTGTGACATGTTTGACGAAATGTTTGTCATGGATAGTAGGGGTCCAATCTAGGCCTTGTCCTTGTTTTTGAAAATGCATCATTGTTATGTTGTGTAAATCTATTTCCGAAAGTGTCAGTGAGTTTTGGGCAGTGACTTGGGATCTGTGCTTGAAAAAGTGCCTCAAATATAGGAGATGCAGGCACAACTCTGGATAGAAAAATCCTTGGACGCATGCATACCCATGTTGTGGGAGCGTCCAGAGCCTCTTGGATGCATGCTTTCCCATATCAAGGGAGTGTCTAGGGGTTTAATGGTCTAAAATTTTAGCTGGTCTCAGGGGCTAGCTACCTTAGTGTTTGGGATGGCTCTTGGAGTTTTGTTCCTAATGTGGAAGGTTCTTATGGTGTGTTTCTATCAATTCCACTTCCTTAAGGTCACCTAGGAAGTTAAATCCCATCAGAGTAGCCTCTCGTCACATGTTTATCCTGGTTGGCCAGTTACTTGGGTAGATGTGGGAGGAGGGTGTTACAGAGTTGTATCAGAGCATGGTTCACCCCTGAGACTGGATGGGCGATGTGTGTTAGTCATGCATTCATGTCAATTGCACATGTGTTAATAATTTTGTGGTCTATATGCTTGTTGCATATGCAAGGTGTCAGTCATGGTTGTAGTGATGTCGCCATGTGAAAGAGGATGTTGATGTTGTGAAGTGTGTCGTCATGAGTGTATCCTTGGTTACGTAATTTTATGCTTCCATATTGTCAGTGTACATTTATGTGGCTATTTTTTCATGCATGAGGTCATGATATGTGTAGTTGATATGATCATGCATTGATGGATGGACTCTAGCTGGAATTATGGTTATATGATTATGTATTATGTGTATATATATGATATTATGATTATGTTATACACGTATTACATTGATTGGTTGATCTTGTAGATGAGATGTCATCCCCAAATTTTGCTAAGGTATGTTGTTATACTATGATTTGGTTTAGCTAACATAGTATGCCTTGCAAGAAAGAGATCAAAATGACTAGCAAGATGGTAGAATATCGACATTCTCCCCATAAATCAGATGAGTAGTGTGATGTTGGTCACTTTTCTGATTTAGTAGACACACTGAGAAGTTTCACGGAATAAATAAGAAGTTGTATGGTGGAAAATGACAAAATCATGTAGGCACAGGAGAAATAGGCAAAGGTTAATGCAATACTCCTTTAAAGTTTGTCAGAATTGTAGTGGCAAGGTCCACTTCAGATCAACCATCGACAAGAGGACATAACTAATGGGTCATATGGAAGTAGGTCTCATGGTGGTCACAGGTTGGATAGAGATGGCAGGTTGTTGGATACTACAGATAGGAGAGGTGATGGAAACATACACTACTCTAGTTATGGTTCTGACAGGAATTATGATCGTCATCATTATTATCCTTATAGGAGGAGTGATAGGGGATACTTGCCAAATGAATTTAAGAAATAAAAGCAACCTACTTTTGATGGAGATGTGAAGAAGTTAGAAGATGAAGAGGCTTGGATACTTGGTATGAAGAATGTTGACAATAATACTGAGAGGGGGGGGTGAATCAATATTATCTAATTCTTTTACCAAATCTTTCTTATTTATACTTTGAATTATTTTTGCATACCAATACCATAAATAATGAGCATGAACAAGAAAATCAGACAGTCACATCAAAGAACCCCAGATATAAGGTGGAAACCCAATGTGGGTGAAAACCACCTGCTGCAATATGTCTCTATCTTCTTTCAAATTAGAAACTCCTTTTACAATGGTCTTGTACTGGTGCAGTCCTTTACCAGTATGCAGGCTGCAAACTACAGAGAGCTACAACTCTCTCTCATTTTCCAGTCTCTCCTGGAAGGGAGCTACAACCCCCTACTTCTTTTCTTTCAAGGACCACTTTTCATAAATTTTCAAACTGGATCCATAAATATCAAATGATCTCAAGTACCAGTAAGTCACCCAGATAACCAAATCCACAATAACAATAAACTAAACCCAGAACACCTTATCAACAAAAATCAGTCAACAAAAGATCTTAAGACAGATACGCAATTTCCTTTTCTCTGGCCTATGGCATCTCCATACTGCGCCTTCTGTGGCACCTCTGTGGCATCTCCGCACTGCGCCTTCTGTGGCGCCTTCGCACTGCGCCTTCTATGGCGCCTCTGCACTGCGCTTTCTGTGGCGTCTCCGCACTGCGCCTTCTGTGGCGTCTCTGTACTGCGCCTTCTGTGGCGCCTCCGCACTGCGCCTTCTATGGCGTCTCCGCACTGCGCCTTCTGTGGCGTCTCCGCACTGCGCCTTCTGTGGCGTCTCCGCACTGCGCCTTCTGTGGTGCCTCTGTGGCGTCTCCGCACTGTGCCTTCTGCGGCGCCTCTGTGGCGTCTCCGCACTGCGCCTTCTGTGGCGCCTTCGCACTGCACCTTCTGTGGCGCCTCCGCACTGCGCCTTCTGTGGCGTCTCCGCACTTCCGCAGCTGCAGCGCTCGAGAGATCACCCT
>APFE031076114.1:0-32980 GCA_000404065.3 Pinus taeda | reverse complement strand
ATGAAATAAACTTTTCTCTGCATAAAATTCCGTGAACTTTTCTCTACATGAAATAAACTTTTTTTTGCATAAAATTCCATGAACTTTTCTCTACATGAAGTAAACTTTTCTCTGCATAAAATTCCGTGAACTTGAAAATAACTTTGCTACACTATAATTTATCATCTGAGAGATTTGCCATCAAGGACAACACTTGTCTCATAATGCCAACAGCTGTTACTATTCTCAACAAAACAAACATTCGAGTAAACCGCACTCAAACTCCTGATGAACTTTGGTATGGTAAGACTCCTACTGTTAAATACTTCAAATTTTTTGGAAGTAAATGTTACATCAAAAGGACTGATGAAAATCTTGGCAAGTTTGAAATTAGAGCAGATGAAGGCATTCTCCTTGGTTACTCTTCCCGAAGTAAAGGATGTAAGTGTTACAATAAAAGACTTGGAAAATTTGTTGAAAGTATTGATATGGTGGTTGATGAAGCAGGCGACAATCCAAAGAAGATAAAAAATGAAGAATTTGAAGATGAAGAGGACTATCCTTCAACATTAGATCAGACTAATGCTGAAGAAGAAACTTATGAGGCACCATGAGAACAGATAAGATTAGAAGAAAAGACTCCATCCAGGTATGTTCAGAAGAACCATCTAGAGACTCAAATTTTGGGGCAGAAAGAGGCAGGTGTACAAACAAGAAGAACTATTACAGAAGCTTCAAGCTATCTAGCATTTCTCTCCTTCATCGAACCACAAAATATAAGTGAAGCATGCAAAGATAAATGCTGGGTCAAATCCATGAATGAAGAACTTAAGTAGATTGAGAAGAATAACACTTGGGAATTGGTTCCTAGACCTAATGATAAGAATGTCATAGGGACCAAAAGGATATTCAAAAACAATCTGAATGAAAATGGAGATGTTATTAGAAACAAGGCCAGACTTGTTTGTAAAGGATATGCTCAACAAGAAGGTATAGACTTTGAAGAAACTTTTGCACCAGTACTTGAAGCCATAAAATGTTCCTTGCTCTTTCTAGCTTTCAGAAGTTCAAAGTATATCAAATGGTTGTGAAATCTACCTTTTTAAATGGAGACTTAGAAGAAGAAGTGTATATTGAGAAACTAGATGGATTCATCCTTGGAAATGATCCAAAACTTGTATGCAGACTTAGAAAGGTACTCTATGGTCTGAAACAGACTCCAAGGGCTTGGTATATCATCTGGACAAATACCTCCATCAACAAGGTTTTTCAAAAGGATTAGCAGATAGCAATCTATATATAAAATTGATAATGATAAATTGTTAATAATTGTTGTATATGTTGATGATATCATCTTTGGTAGCAATGAAGAAGCCATGAGTCAAAACTTTGCTTTGGTGATGTAGAAAGAATTTGAAATGTCCCTACTTGGTGAGCTCACATATTTCCTTGGTTTACAAGTATAACAAAACAAAGACAGTATCTTTCTATCACAAACCAAGTACCTCAAGTAGATCTTTAAGAGATATCGCATGGAAGATTCAAAACCAGTATGTACCCCTATGGTAACAGGGTGCAACCTCAAAGAAAATGATGAATCAGCTATAGTACATCAACTAACCTATAGATCCATGATTGGTAGTCTACTCTATCTGACAGGTACCCAACCAGACATCATGCATGCAATGGGAATAGTTGGAAGATTCTAGGTCAATCCAAAAGAGGCACACCTTCAGGCAGTTAAAAGGATATTCAAATATCTTCAAGGAAAACAAAACTATGGCTTATGGCATCCTAGAGATACAAATCTCACACTTCATGCATATACAGATGTAGATTGGGCAGGAAGCGTGGAAGAAAGAAAAAGCACTAGTGGTGGTGCATTCTTTATGGGTTCCAAATTAGTATCTTTGTTCAGCAAGAAACAAAGTTCAATTGCATTATCTATAGCTGAAGTAGAATATATGGTGGCTACATCTTGTTGCACACAACTCCTTTGGATGATGTAAACATTGCAAGACATCCAAATCACTTGTACTCCACCTATCTCCATTTTATGTGATAATACAAGTGCAATCAGTATTTCAAAGAATCTAGTCATGCATTCAAAGACCAAGCACATACCTATCAAATATCATTTTCTCTGGGAACAAGTGCTTGAAAAAAAGGTCAAATTGGAGTATGTTCCCTCCAAGGAACAGGTTGTTGATATATTCACCAAACAACTACCCAGAGAGACATTTGAATATCTCAAACAAAATTTGGGGGTAGTTGATGCATCATCTTGCTATTGACACTTACCTATTTCAAAGAAAAGTGGTTGTGAGCGAGTTTCATGAAGAGCATCCACGTACATATGCATGTTTCTGTGGATACAGTCGCATATATGTTGGTTTGAAGAAAAACAGTGGGCCAGACTCAGGATGAAAAGAGTCTGATATGGGTCTGACAGAGACCATCTGGCACAGGTCCAAGGGGAGCATTTACTTCTAATAATGCATTGTTGGCATTATCTTAGAAGATCTTGGTACAATTTCACAGTTGTTTTGATTAAGGTGGAACAGGTGCAGAGGGAGATCATGGTTGCTAATTAAAAAATGTTGCTGATGATAGTTGCTAATGAATATCATAGTCTTGTCTTAGATATTTTGTCTCTATGTCATATATATCTTTTATTATCAAAGTCATGTAATGATCTATTTTGTTTCCCCACTATGCCTGGGATGGATGATGTAAGGTTCTTATGTTATCATGTATAGACTTTTGATGTATCCCCACTTGGTTGGGTAGATGAGTCTATTTTGGTATATCCCCACTTAGTTGGGAGATGGATGATTGTATGAGTCTTTTGTGATAGGAAGGTAACTTATGATATATAGAGTCATGTTCTTCTTGTAGAACATATTTTTGCATACTTTTCTTACAGACAGGGGGAGCACGCTTTAGCAGAGCAGAAATTTCAGCATGTACTCAGCGGGAGCATAACCCTTTGCCCTTAATGACAAAGGGGGAGAGTGACTTGGGGTTGCCATCAAGTCCAAAGGGGGAGATCGTTGGCATTATGACACAAGCTTGGCACTATGGCGCAGGTATTGTCCTTGATGGCAACGCAGTCAGCAAATCATTCAGATGACAATTCAGACTCACAGGCTCTCAGAATAAAGGAAAAGAAGGTATAAGCAGGTTCTCGTTGACCAAGCTGCGTATCCACACGGGATCGCCGATCAAAAGGTGTGTATGCGTATGCACGCACTTTCATGCAAGGAAAAGCATGTACATGTGGGAAACCTTGTTTTTTAGTCCATGGTATTTAGTCCTTGGTATTTGGACCTATGGTTTTGGACGATGGTATCTCATCCAAAGTGTTGAACCCAGGTATTGGGTCCCAAGTATTGGTTCTAAGTGGTTTTGGACCATGGTATTGTGTAAGGCCTAAGACTATAAAAGGGGAAGGATATCATTAGGTAAAGGTACTCAAGGATTGAAAATCTTATAAAGAAAAATATCTAAAACACTAGTCATTGGGTTATGGTGCATAGATGGATCTGAATCAAGGAGGAACTTGAGTGCTAGAAGAAGGATAAGTTCTATTGATGGGTCAAGATCTTAAGGCTTGAAGAGAAGTATCTTTGTGTGATTTTGATCTTTATATTTGGTGCATGTCTTGATCAGTAAATCTGATGATCTGGGTATAACTGATGTTTGAATAGTTGAAAAGGATAAATTATCTTTTACAAATATGTACGCAGGTTCATCGTAGAGAAGGCATGTATACACGCTGGTTCAGTAATTCAAAACGGTGTATACACAAGTTTGCCTTAATATAAAAGAGTATGCACACAGGTTCCACATATTGAAGTAGTGTACGTTTCATTAAATACGTTTTAGCTACTTCTGTTTATTGTTGCAGTGTTTTTGGATCAGGATTAGTTTCTGGTTACTGTTACTATATTCTGGTTACAGCATTCAGAGAAGTGAGTGGTTGATTCAGTTTTGGTTGGTGTAAAGGAGATTGGTTGATGCAGATATATTTGATGTTTGATTGATGTTATTGATGGATCCAGTCTAAAAATTTATGAAACATAGTCCCTGGAAGAAAAGAGAAGGTTGTTGCCTTTTATAGGTCAGCACCTACGTACTAGTATATCAGCTAGTACAAGAGCTAAGAGGGTAGTATCTCCCTTCCAGGAGAAGCTAGAGAATGAGAGAAGGTGGTAACCTTCTGTAGGTAGAAGCCTGCGTAATGGTATAAGACTACACCATTACAAAAATATTGTAAAAAAAAAATTCTTATTAAAAGAAGATAAAGGTGCATTGCAGCAAGTGGTTTTCACCCACATTGGGTTTCCACCTTATATCTTGTGTTCATGTGTGTGATTTCCTATACTGTTTACTGCACTTGATTATTGTTTTATGGTTTTGATACACAGATTAAGATCAGCTAACTAATTTAGAAGTCTGCAAGATATATGCGGTTTTCTCTAAACACAGTTGTGTATATATGCAGGTTTAATTATTAGAAGTAGTGTATATCAATTTGTTTATGGAAATGAAAAAAATGTTTCACCCCTCCCCCCCCTAGTATTATTTCTAACATCATCATCCTTGGATGAAGAACCATCTCATGTGCTCTTCTTGATCTCCTTCTACATGAGATCTGACCATAATCATTCCCAATCCAGTAGTTTCTCCCTTCCATTCACAAATTCCTGGTAGCTATTCCAACTCTTTGGAAGGCCAAGGAGAGGAAGGCTCATCATATCATCATCAGCAATAGTTATTCCAACACCTCTAAGCTCATCTCTACAGGTAGTGATCTTGTTCAAATATGTGGAAATAGTATTGCCCTTCTCCATCTTGATTCTTCAAAGCTTATCCTTAAGCACCAATTTCCTATGGTCGCTACTGTTCTGGTAGAGGTATTTCAATGTCTTCCAAATTGAAAATGGAGTATCCTTCTATTGTAGCCAGCAACAACCACCCTTCTTATTTAGTGTTATTACTAATACTAAATACGTGGGGGCCCTTAGTCAAAAAATTTAAAAAAGAATTAGTGCTTGTATTCCTTTTTTCAATAAAACTTACCATCATAAACTTAGGAAAATACCCTTGAAAAATCTAAAAAATCTTAAGTTTTATGATAAGGTAAAATAAAATCACTCCTTAAGAAATATCGCATCGCAAAAAGGATAATGGATACCTCCTTACAAGCGAAATTCTAAGATTGTGAGATCGTGATGCGAAACTTCATCACATCGCATGCATCAAATATCACTTATGCTAAAAAACCTCAAACTATCGATATGTAATGGCGCATATCGCAAATCGCATTTCACAGAAAACACATTAATGGATGATTGTCATATGCTACGCTCCAGCGATATTGCAATATTGCGATAGAGCGATCTGTGACACAGCGATCTGCGATATTGCGAAGCAAATCGCAAAATCGCTTCATCGTAGATCTTTTGGGCTCATTGTTCGAAAAAGTATTTTC
Organism: Pinus taeda; assembly: GCA_000404065.3. NCBI lineage: Eukaryota > Viridiplantae > Streptophyta > Pinopsida > Pinales > Pinaceae > Pinus > Pinus taeda. The sequence continues at coordinate 27,504 of APFE031076114.1, read as the reverse complement.
CATAAACCGAGACCTAGTTATGCACTTTAATGCTAATTAATGAGTTAGTTGTCAATCATTAATGAAATATGGTTTTGTGCTAATCGAAGAACCATTTCATGTAAGGTGGTATATTTTATATGTCTTCGGCATTTAAAGCTTTCCCATCACCTTTTCCTTATCATTATTCTCACCTCACTTGTAAACTGCACGAACAAAGAACGGAGAACTATACAAAGCAGTATTCAGGATATTATGGGAAAGAAAGGTAAAGCTCCAAGTTCTGAAGACAAAGAAATGATGCCCTTGTATACAGACACCGCCTGTAACAGAGATGTTGGTATTACTACTTGGGAAGGCATGTACAGTCTACTTAAAGAAGAGAATCCCAAAGTGATGGAGGTTACAGCTACTACAGGCTCACATGGGTCTTCTGAGGCATCCATTATAGAGCTAGCTTGTTCGTTCTTACACCGGATAGCGGCAAGGCCCAAGATTCTCCCCTACATGGACATGGCTAAATGGGTACTGGACATCGCTGACATCAAAAACAGATAATTTAAGACTCAGGGTCAAGGACTCATTGGCTCATTAACTCCACAAGATTTGAAGCTCATGTATCATTTACCAGAGCCACAAGCGACTTATAACAAACAGTTCATAGAAAAGTTTGCTAAAGAGAATGAAGACCTGGCAGAATGCACCAAAGACTAGTCAAGGAGAGACGAACGGCTAAAAAGGGATAAACATGGTATGTAGAGTATTGGTTCTCTCACTTCCCCGTATTGCTTTGCTACTGCTATGCTCTCTAGACTTTTTGGAAAGCCAGACATTAACAAATTTTCATCTGAATGGCTACCATTATTGGATGCCGCCATTAATGCTACTATTATGGATTGGGCTAAAATATTGTCTGACAACTTAGCCACAGCGATTTTAAATTACCGGTCTAAAAGGATTGTTTCTCAGAGAATTTATCCCCCTTTCTACTTATCGACATATGTGATGGATGCAATCTATTATGTTTCCAAGTTTCCTTTAATGGGTTGGAAATAGACGACTCAAGACCCCTTACCCATTCATATTTATCATAAAGAATTGTGGGATTCTAAGTTCACTCTATTTTTCTACAATATTTTTCATGGCATCATGTTGCCCCTGTACAAAATGTTATATGATAAAGATGCTTTAAGATTTTCTCCTGAAGCAGAGGTAGATATACTCCCTGTCGCAAGATGGTTCGAAGAAGAACTGTTTACATATGTCAGGGTATTCGGAAGTCTCACTTCCCCGCATGTCTTACCTTTGTATGTTCCTGATAAACTCATGGCACGAGAAATTTCTTATCAAACCTGCGGAGAAGGAGGTTTGACTAAAGATTTGAAGGACAAAAAGAAGGCTATTTGGCCACAATTTCCTATGGCCTGTGGGGCCTTTTCACTATTTGATGTAGGCCATGCATTCAAGGAAGTAAACAACATAACATGTCTACGATTTTTCAAATTTCCAGGAGGACTGTTTGACCCTTATGATATTGCTAAGAATTTCACTACTACAGTCAAAATAAAGGTGTTTTCTAAATAAGATGATATTTTTTATGACATTTTCCAACAGAAAAGTACGCTTAAAGAAGTTTTGCATTTGGCCCAAGTGTGATTCCCTCCAGCATAATTTCAAGAGTTCAAGATATACAGGGAAAGAAGGTTAGCTAATATCCCGTTGGAAAAACTATGCTTGGAACTCGTAAGGGAACCAATTCTGAGTATTAGTCTCAATTGAAGTTCAGGCATAGACAGATCTAAATCCAAGTACGGGAAAGAAACATCAGAACATTCTAAGAGATCTGAAAGTGACCATGATAAAAGCGAAGGGTCAGTAAGGGATACTGCCCAGTCAAAAGAACTCCCACAACAACAGGTTTTAACCTCTCCACAGCTAGATCCACCCCCTCTCATCATCTAGCCACCATCAGTCAGAACCGAGCTAGATAAAGAATGGGATAAATTCAATGATTTAATCAATATTGAAGGACAGAACACAAAGACACCTATCGGTAATGTACAGGCAACAAAAGATATAGTCACAGGAACAATTAGCAATGTCTCAGAAATGGAACATATTCCCATTACCCCATCCTCTGAACTTATGCTCAAAATAGAAGAGATTCCTCCTCCTGATATATTTTATAGTCCACAACACAAGGCAGTAGTGAGAAGACAAAGAAAGAAAAGAAAATTGGAAAACGTGCTCTCTCATGATGCAGAGCAATTAGACATCCTATGGCAAGATCCTACCACTGATCCCACTAAAAATCTTACCAAATTATCTCAAATCGCAGGAGCATATGCCTCCGCAACCATTGATAAAGCATATGAAGTACAAAAACTACTGAAAGAGAAGTAAGATCAAATACAGGTTTTGCAGCAACAGTTGCAACAAGCCAACACCAACAACGAAGCACAGAAACAGCGTGAAAGATTACAGCAAGACTTCCAACAGATGCAGATAGGCTACCAGAACAGTTTGGCTGAAAGAGAAAAACAGTTACAGGATATGCAATATATGCACAAGGATGATCCTAAGCTTACACAATTCATTACAGAATCCATTTCCTTAAATGATCAACTATTCTAGCAACAAGAAGTATTGTGCCAAAGAATATCATAGTGGAACTCTTATTGTGAAATAAGTGATAAAATCACTAATCAAGTCGTGGACTTATGACATGATTATGATTTAATTGATAGAAGAGTTACTGATTATTTGGCTTGGCAAGAAACAAAGGAGGGGAAAAGAGCAGGCGCACCAATAATTAACGACAATCACAAAGAAATGATCGTTAACAAGTGGGATGTACAAATCAGGAAAGCAAAGCAAGCGGCAAAAGAAGCAGCCACAGCAACAAACAGTGTTATTGACCGCATAAATTACAATTTGTATAGGGCAAATCTGATCTCAGAAACCACTCCAGGGTATCTACCAAAAGTACAGCAATTACACACAAGTTGGAGACAGAAGGCTCAAGAAAAGGCAGAATCAATCAAAAGATTAACTAAGTTGAATTGGGATTCTTACTGGGCGTATTTGGTAAAACCACATAGTCAGTGCATGACTCTCAAATGTGTCATTAATTCTGCCGAGAAGATGGTGCCAGCTCTTGCTGATTCTGTTTTCGCTGGACAGTTAAAGTCAGAAGTCGGTCAGCCGACTCTTCTCAAGCAAATGCTGAATGCCTGCAATTTCAAGGAACAGATACATAAATAGTTAGTTGTTAGTTTTAGTTTTAGATTCAATGTTAGTATTAATTTTGCTTTATTTTTGCCTAAAATGAGGACGGTCATTTAAACCGTATCCTACATTTTTGTAATAAGTTATTTTTAGATTTAGTTAGTAGTATTTAAACCATTCTCATGCATTTAAAGAAGGGTCCTGAAATTTGTCAAAAACTTGTCCTCAGAACATGCACTTTTTCAACCTCCAAGGAGGTTTTGATGAATGAATGGAACATGATTTATTAATATATGTATTTAATATCTACTACTAATGTTGCACTTCTGTACTCTTAGTGGATGTTGGATTAAGAAGAGATAAATCATTATCGCTTGAAGCTCATGAGTAGAACTCGTTATAAATGGTACTTTTATCTCTTAACTATTTTTGCCTTTATGTTAAAGTGATATTTTTGTTCAGTTGTTTATATATTGATGTGTGAATGCTTGAGTTATCATTTGGCACTTTTGTATGGTGATAGCTATTTATTTATGCTTAATGTATGAGTAGCTTGTTATGCGATATGTTTTTTCACAAGTGTTTCGTCTAACTTTTTATACGAAGTGGTTTATCTCTATTGAATTATTTTCTCATAACAGTTGAATGATCTTTATTACCAATTGCTATTTGAAATCATTTTAGATCGCATAACGGAAAGATTTCATCCCAGGTTAGTGTAGAATTAGATATTTCTGTTTATTAGAATACAATTGCATGTTATTAGATTAGAGTTAGAATAAAAGCATTTCACTTAGGAACTTTTAGAAAAGAAATATCAAATCTCAACACACACACATAAATTGGGAAACCGGTCCCATATCCCCAGTCGGACCCACTATACCAAATGGAAAAGGAGCTGCTAACCAAGGTCTGGACCGGGTGGGTATCCCCCTTGTTGTAGACCCAATTTTTGGGGCTTCAACATATTTGGCACTAGAAGGAGGGCCCCAAACTGTGAATGGCAAGTAAGTCTAAATCTAAATACCATTCTGAGAGTAAATCGCCCTCACCATCTCCCCCGACTTCTCCATCACACTTAGAATTTTTAAATCTAGAGCTAGAAGTTGAAAGAACAATAGCTGCTACTACAAATCCTGACATTTTAGAACAATCTACTATTGAACCTCCTGAAGTTGAATCTTTGATCCATAAACTTCAGCGATTTTCTATATCACCTCAAAGATCTGATAAATCTCAAGGCAGCGTGACTTCGCAATATAACCCTGCTCATCCTCTTACCAGATTAAAGAGCGAAAAGTTTGGTGTTCAGCCAACCGTGTTACCTCTACCTACAAGGAAGAGAGCAAGGAAATCACCTAAAGGGTCCGATAGCGAGACTCTTTCATCATCATCATCCATCTCAACCTCTCCACTACGAAGTCAACCATCCACTCCTCCACTCCAAATTATTATCCACCAGTCCACTGGAACTTCCACATCTCCTTCTCAATCATCTGGAGTCATAATATCCTCATCTTCCCAACCGCAGGGATCATCTTTTGCACTTTCCTCTGTTAGTAGTTCAGCAATGGCCCAATATCCATGGAATAACCCAGGGGAAGTCTTAATGCCTGCGCCCTTGAGTCAGATACCGGCCCATCCTAAAAAATAGCTGCCTAAGTTTAATCCTGAAGCAGGCATGCTAGCGAAAGAACATATATATAATTTTATGTTATCCATAAATCTTAATGGAGTTACCAACGAAGACGCTGTAGTCCATATTTTTTCTTATACTCTACAAGGAGCAGCCAGATCATGGTATTTCTCATTACCGCCTGGATATCTTCCAAGAGAAATTCCTAACTAATTTCGGTGATGACAGGTCTATGACAACATTGATCAATGACCTGTCTAACCTTAGGCCCGAGTCAAAGGAACCTATCAAATATTTTAATTCACGTTTCAATAAACTGTTAAATAAAATTCCTACTGCTTCCAAGCCTAGCGAAGAAGTGCGAAGTGAGTGGTATATCACTGCTTTACCATAAAACATAGCAATCTTCATTGATAAGGCTAATAAAACAACTTTAGCTGACAATATGAAGGAAGCAAAAGCAGTAGAGAAACGAATCATAGCCCTAGAAGAGAAAAACGCGATAGAAGAACGAAAATCCAAGAAGGTTACTTTCAAGGAAGATCCCAAGAAAAAAAATCGAAAGATCCGTTCGATTTAGAAGGATTGCAAAAAATTTTGAAAACCATGTCTAACAAGATGGTCGACATTAAGAAACAAGAGGTAGAAACTTCTTCTAAAAAGTCGTACAAACCTTATAGAAGAAATCCTTCGACCGATTCAAAGCCGCCAAATGCTATTACAAATGCTGAATTAGAAGAAGAAGAAGACATTGCTACTGAAGAACATACCGACGAAGAAGAAGTTGTATAGGTACAAGGTATGTGGGATTTCATCCTCCCTGATAAAGAGGATCAAGAGGCATCCCCGGTTAGTACTCGAAGTACAAATCAACTTGATCCTCCTCAACCTACTCCTAAGCCAAAGAGTGTAAGCTCAATGACTAAGGACAAAGTCGCAGCCAAGAAAACAACACCTAAAGCGACTCAAACCAGCCCAGTCCAAATAGATTCATCAACTCCATCAAAAGCACTGATCGTTTTGGATGAAATGGAGTATAATATCATAGAAGACATGAAAAAGGTTAGGGCTAACATCACTTTTTAGGAATTGAGCAAGTTAAAACACCAGCAAAATATACTTTTAAAAGAATTACATGTTGTACCAGTTGCACCTTTGCTCGTCACTGTAATCTCTCAAGCTTCCCGTGAAATGGGAAGACCTCCAACTAATGTGATTAATAAAGTTGATCCAAACGATATTGCTTTAATTGGATGAAGATCGAGATCTCATACTCCCCCATTTCTTCTTACTTATGAAGTTTTCAATAAAAAATTGCATAATTGTTTAGTGGATTCTAGAGCTTCGTCTAATATTTTACCAAAATCAATATGTACAAAGTTGAACGTTCAACCGCAAAAATCTGTTGTGCACATAGTTCAGCTAGATCAATCACAAGTCGAAGTGATCAGTGAATTAAATCAAGTTACCATAAGGTTGTCATCTAATCCAAAGGTATGTCAAGTTGCTGATATTCTGGAATTTTATGGCTTAATTCTTAGCAGAGATTGGTCAGAAAAACTTCATGGATACTTTGCAACTGACTGGTCGCACATGTGGCTCCCTTACAATGGTAAACCAAATCAGATAAAGTTTGAGCGAGAAAGGCATCATAAATACATAGTAACAGAACTTGAAGGAGAGAATGAACCGGTAGCATACAACAATAATATCATTGGCAACTACTCAATAGATTCTTTCTTAGGAAATTTTAATGCTCATACTTCACCTTACTTAGAACATTTTGTTTTGTCTCAAGTAGAAAATTTCTCTCAAACCTATAGTTCTAAATGTATTAATTTTATAGATAGTCCTGTAAATAAATCTTTATTTTGGAAGTTATTTTTTTATGGTTCTAAGTCTAACGAAGGAGCAGGAGCAGGATGCGTGTTAATCAGTCCAAAGGGAAATAAAACTATGCTAACTTGTAGACTCGAATTCGATTGCACCAATAATACCGCAGAATACAAGGCTTTAGTCCAAGGATTATACAAAGTAATCAGATTAGATATCAAATACCTTCAAGTTTTCGGAGATTCTGAAATTGTAATCAGACAGGTACGCAATACTATGCATTATTTATTAGGTCATTTAAAACATTACCAATCTTTAGTTCAAGATCTGACTGAACACTTTATAGCATTTAATATTTCATCAATTCCCAGATTCCAGAATGCTAGTGCAGACCTCCTAGCTAACGTAGCTTCCAAGCTCATTCCTTCAGAAGAATATAGCCCAAATCGATTTTCAGTCGTATTAATCTTTAGACCATCTATTCCTGATATCATTACCAATTGGAGGATTTTCAACGATGATCCTGATATTGTGAGTTTCCTCACATTTGAAGGATCTTACACCAATCAGACAATTGATGAGGACCAACATGACAGACAATTGCAACAAGATAGCACTAATAATGATATGCCAAAGTCAGTAGTCATGTTAGAAGACCTTTATTATTTGAAAGATCGATTCAAAATATCTACCAATTCAAAACTGCAAAGTTCAAATTTGAACTATGAATTAGTAAATCTTGGAACTGATACCAAACCACAGAATATCAACCTAGGCCTTGGCCTAGCTCCTGAAGAAAAATTAGTGTATATTCATCTCTTGAGACAATACAAAAGTGTCTTTGCTTGGAACTATGATGAACTCAAAACTTATGACACTTCCATCATCCAACATACTATCCCAATGATAGACGATGAAAAACCTGTCCAACAAAAGCTGAGAAAGATCCATCCCAATCTAGAAAACTAGATCAAATCTGAACTCAATAAGTTATTGAAAGCCAAAATCATTTTTCCCGTTCAACATTCCAAATGGGTTTCCAATATGCTTCCCATTAGAAAGAAAAATGGAGACATTAGAATATGCATTGACTTTTGGAATCTTAACAAAGCCTGCCAAAAAGATAATTTTCCTTTGCCTCCCATGGAGCAAACACTGCAGGCAGTCGCAGGATCAGAATTAATGTCCTTCTTAGATGGATTCTCAGGCTACAACCAAGTGTTGGTCCATCCCGATCATCAATTAAAACCACATTCAGAACCAAATGGGGCACTTACGCATATCAAAAGATACCCTTTGGTCTGATCAACGTTGGTGCGACATTTCAGAGAGCCATGGACATCGCATTCAAGGGATTATTTAACAAATCAGTGGTAATCGACTTGGATGATATAACTGTATATTCCAAGAAACGAGGCAATCATCTTAGAGATTTAAAACAAATCTTCCAACGTTGTCAAAGGTATGGAATTTCACTTAAACCGAAAAAAATCCTTTTTTGCATTAAGTGAAGGAAAAATTCTTGGATTCATAGTGTCAAAATCTGAAATTCATATTGATCCTGACAGAATCAAAGAAATTTCTGAAATACCCCTACCTCACAATAAGAAAGCTATGCAATCTTTCCTTGGCCAGATTAATTTTGTAAAGAGATTTGTTCCAAATTTTTCAAGAATCGTGTCTCCTTTACAAGAAATGATTAAAAAGAACTCAAACTTCAAATGGGGCCAAGACGAATATGAGGCATTCAATCTGATCAAACAAGCAATTGTTAATGCTCCATATTTAGCAACTCCAAATTTTTTTGGTCCTTTTATTTTATATACATTTGCCTCATATAGATCATATGTTGCGATACTCACTCAAGAAAATCAAGACAAGGCAGGAGCTCCAATTTCTTTTTTCAGTTCAAATTTACAGGGGGCTGAGTTAAATTATTCAGATGTAGAGAAACAAGCGTATGCTGTTTTCAAAGCAATTAAATATTTCAGACCCTTTCTACTTAAAACCCATACAAAAATCATAGATCCATTTCCAGCGATAAGAAATCTCTTAGTACAAAAAGATGTGGGTAAGAAAAGAGCCAATTGGGTTACTGTCTTATAGTAATATGATGTAGAAATCAAACTAGCAAGTATTGTAAAAGGTCAAGGCTTTTGCAAAATGCTGGCTAGAGCATCGCTTATTTCTGAAATACCATCTGCAGAGATACAAATGTACGAGGTAAGCCTAAACGATGTTGAATCATTATACGTTGATATCATATTTTATCTAAAGAATGGATATGCTCCTTCAAACCTCGATCATACCAAGAAAAGAGCTCTAAGGTTGAAGGCTAAACAATATCAGCTCATGAACGATGTTCTTTTTAGAAAAAAATATGATTTTGTTCTCTTGAGATGTCTTGAGAAATTTGAAGCTAAAAAAGTCTTGCAGGAACTCCACGATGGGCCAGCAGGCGGACATTATACTGGAGACGCTACTGCACATAAAATATTACACGTAGGCTATTACTGGCCCACATTATTCAAAGAATCACACAACTACGTAAGGAAATGTCAAATTTGTCAAACCGCTGCTGGGAGACAAAAGAAACCATCATTATGGCTGCAACCAGTCAACATTGAGCAACCTTTTGATCAATGGGGATTGGACATAATAGGTGAGATAGTTCCTCACTCCTCTAAACAGCATAGATATATCCTTACAGCAACATATTACTTTACTAAATGGGTAGAAGCAGTTCCTCTCAAGACGGCTAACGCTGAACACATCATCGAATTCATAGATCAGTTCATAATCACCAGGTTTGGGTTGCCTTCTGCTTTAATGTTTGATAATGCTTCATATTTTTCTGGTAATGCTATGACTAAACTTGCACTCAAAAGGGGTTTCAAGCTTAAATACTCTACCAATTATTGTAGAAATTTTGAATAATAAACACATATTCAATGGAGATTATCCTGATCATGTACTATTGTGGAATACATACACAATACATAAGCTCCTCTACGTTGATCATCAATATAGCAGCATCAATAACAATAAAACATCAAGAGCATGCACACATTAACACAGTATGTAACCCGGGAAAGCTTACAGCTGAAAACCCCACACTATCTATATATTAATGACTGAGAACATGTAACATTACAATAGTCAATACTTCTCACAAGTATCCAGAACTATCTCCACCTGTTACACACATACAGCTCAGATCTGATCTCCAAATCTATTCCACTGCTTACCTGCCTCCACTGCTCAATACCTGCTCAAGAATGGATGAGAATGGTTGAACGAAACTCGTATTTACCTCAAAAGAATCACTCACATTTGGAATCACATGAGCAGAGGCTATAATCACTTGGTATTGGCCAATTCTCATTGGCATAACTCAATCCCATTGATTTTGCAAATCCTCATGCACAACTATAGTCACAATTGATAGCAATCTGATCCTCTAACACCTGTCCCTGTTGAACTGAACATGCACTGACATGCAACTAAGTTAAATAATGTATTCTTTAGTTGCATTATGATTTAATAATTAGTTTAACAACTCATCATTAGTCTATTGGCAGGTAGACTAATTACAACTAGTTTAACCAAGTCAAACTGAACACAACTCCATCAACTCCATAATCAACTCCACCAAACTCAACTGATTGAGTTCTAACTGAAGTCATGCATGCAACAACTCAACTGACACACAAAGAAAACGTATTTCCTTCTGACAGCTGCATGTGCCACATCTGTAGCTCAAACTGAAGTGCTCCAAGAGAATAAGATAAAGTTTATAGTCTAAATATTATTATAAGCTAATAATATTTGACTGCTCTATAATTAGACTTGACAGTGTCACCGCTGTTGTCTAAAAATAGAAGTCCATCTATTTTAGCCAACTTGACCAATCATCCATAAACAGCATCCTGCAACTCATAGACATGATCCATATGTCTAAAAATAGACTTTACGCCATAATTTTCCTGCGGGCCCACTTAGTGAAGGCGACTCTTTTCACGAAGCTCCATCATCTTGTTGCAATCTCAACAATTATTACCCATAGGGGAATGGGTTAGCTGAATCTACAAATAAAAACTTAATCAGAATTATTAAGCGAACCATTGATCAAAATCACAAGAATTGGCATAAGTCTTTAATATATGCTTTATGGGCAGATCGAATAATGCAAAAAGGCTCCATTGGCACTTCTCCCTTTAATTTAGTTTATGGGAAAGAAGTGGTTCTTCCAACTCATTTAGCAATTCCCTCTTTGGCCTTAGTTCAATATATTGATGAAGCACCAACTTCTTCCTTACAACTAAGGCCGTTGGAAATAATTAAGTTAGAAGAACAACGAGAACAGGCCAAAATAACTCATGCTCACCAAGCATTAGTAAAAGCTTCTTTTGATTCAAACATGATATCCAGAAAGGACTTTCAGATGGGAGATCTAGTTCTAAAATGGAACAAGGCTCATGAGGAAAAAGGGAAACATACGAAATTTCAACGAATGTAGCTTGGCCCTTTCCAAATCACGGAAGTCATAGGTCCGTCTACTTTTATGTTACAGGATTTAACAAGAAAAAGAGAATCTTTACCCGTTAACAGACAGGTCCTCAAAAATATTTTCCATAGGAGATCATTCTTCTATCTTGTAGATTAGTTTTTATTTTTATTTTCATAATAAAACCAGTTGTAAATGGTTACATTTGGAATTCATGAAAAAGAAAAATGTTCTCTTTTAGATTTTGTTTTTTCACTTGTATAAATAGAATTCTTTCTAGAAAATTGATCGTTATTATTAAAAGATATAGTTAAAAGGCTCTAGGCCTAGAAATGATACTAGTTTCAACCTTGTAAATTTTGATGGAAAGTGACCTTTAGTGGGAAATTGTTTTATATCAGTCCAAAGAAAGGTATCAATAACAAAACAAAGATTCTCTGTAAAAAATCTCTTTCCAAAAACTCTACCATTGTTGTCCAGAGCTATCTTAAGGAAACAATGACTTCCTCCCCACCTAGGGAATTACAACATTCAGGGAATAATCCAATGATACACTTTAACTTAAAGAGTAAGAGGTCTCATCACGAGCCGACTTATCATGATCATAGATATTATAGCTTGCTGACTTTACCAATACTGCATACCACAACAGGGCAATGACTCAAGATTGTTGCAATTGAAAGACAAGGGGTCCCATCACGAGCCAGCTTGTTCAGCAAAGTTATAAATCAAGTGAATGACACTGTCATAAATTGTCTATCAAACCAAGACATTGCTCTTTAAGGGTAAAAAGCAAATGAAAGCAATAAGTGTGGATATGGATTTCTCTTTGAAAATTGTAGGATACAGGATCATTGTTGGGTAACAGGTAACCCTGTCGACGCTATAAATGCGTGTTGGCAGCAGAGGCTCTACCTACGACAAATGAGCATATTTAAAACTGATTTACAGAGAAGGCTTTGTTTTTATCTTTATAAGCCAAGTAGTGACTGATGTAGGGAGCAAATAATCAAAGTTAAAAATAGAAGAAACGAAATATCATTGATAGGTAAAAGCATAATGTACTTTGTCTTTCTATAATAAAGTTTGATTTTCTGGAAAATTTTCTATTTTGGAAGTTTAGAAAATTCAAAAGAAAAGCAGAGATAACTAGTTCTTCCAAGTGAATCACCAATTTTTGTGGCCAGCAACAACCCCCTTTCTTATTTAGTGTTATTACTAATACTAAATAAGTGGGGCCCTTAGTCAAAAAATTTAAAAATCAATTCGTGCTTGTATTCCTTTTTTCAATAAAACTTACCATCATAAACTTAGGAAAATACCCTTGAAAAATCTAAAAAAATCTTAAGCTTTATGATAAGGTAAAATAAAATCACACCTTAAGAAATATCGCATCGCAAAAAGGATAATGGATACCTCCTTACAAGAGAAATTCTAAGATTGTGAGATCGCGATGCGAAACTTCATCGTCTCGCATGCATCAAATATCACTTACGCTAAAAAACCTCAAACTGCCGATATGAAATGGCGCATATCGCAAATCTCATTTCACAGAAAACACATTAATGGATGATTGTCATATGCTACGCTCCAGCGATATTGCGATAGAGCGATCTGCGATATTGCGAAGCAAATCGCAAAATCGCTTCATCGCAAATCTTTCGAGCTCATTGTTCGAAAAAGTATTTTCCATAAACTGAGACCTAGTTATGCACTTTAATGTTAATTAATGAGTTAGTTGCCAATCATTAATGAAATATGGTTTTGTGCTAATCAAAGAGCCATTTCACGTAAGGTGGTATATTTTATATGTCTTCGGCATTTAAAGCTTTCCCATCACCTTTTCCTTATCATTATTCTCACCTCACTTGTAAATTGCAGGAACAAAGAACAGAGAACTATACAAAGCAGTATTCAGGATATTATGGGAAAGAAAGGCAAAGCTCCAAGTTCTGAAGACAAAGAAATGACGCCCTTGTATACAAACACCGCTTGTACCAGAGATGCTAGTATTACTACTTGGGAAGGCATGTACAGTCTACATGAAGAAGAGAATCCCAAAGTGATGGAGGTTGCAGCTACTGCAGGCTCACATGGGTCTTCTGAGGCATTCATTATAGAGCTAGCTTGTTCGTTCTTACACCGGATAGTAGCGAGGCCCAAGATTCTCCCCTACACGGACATGGTTAAATGGGTACTGGACATCGCTGACATCAAAAACAGACAATTTAAGACTCGGGGTCAAGGACTCATTGGCTCATTAACTCCACAAGATTTGAAGCTCATGTATCATTTACCAGAGCCACAGGTGACTTATAACAAACAATTCATAGAAAAGTTTTCTAAAGAGAATGAAGACCTGGCAGAATGCACCAAATACTAGTCAAGGAGAGATGAACCACTAAAAAGGGATAAACATGGTATGTATAGTACTGGTTCTCTCACTTCCCCATATTGCTTTGCTACTGCTATGCTCTCTAGACTTTTTGGAAAGCCAGACATTAACAAATTTTCATCTGAATGGCTACCATTATTGGATGCCGCCATTAATGCTACTATTATGGATTGGGCTAAAATATTGTCTGACAACTTAGCCATAGCCATTTTAAATTACCGGTCTAAAAGAACTATTTCTCAGAGAATTTGTCCCCCTTTTTACTTATCGGCATATGTGATGCATGCAATCTATTATGTTTCCAAGTTTCCTTTAATGGGTTGGAAATGGACGACTCAAGACCCCTTACCCATTCATATTTATCATAAAGAATTGTGGGATTCTAAGTTCACTCCATTTTTCTACAAGATTTGTCATGGAATCATGTTGCCCCCGTACAAAATGTTGTATGATAAAGATGCTCCAATATTTTCTCCTGAAGCAGAGGTAGATATACTCCCTTTCGCGAGATGGTTTGAAGAAGAACTGTTTACATATGTCAGGGTATTCGAAAGTCTCGATTCCCCCATGTATTACCTTTGTATGTTCCTGATAAACTCATGGCATGAGAAATTTCTTATCAAACCTGTGGAGAAGGAGGTTTGACTAAAGATTTGAAGGACAAAAAGAAGGCTATTTGGCCACAATTTCCTATGGCCTGTGGGGCCTTTTCACTATTTGATGTAGGCCATGCATTCAAAGAATTAAACAACATAACATGTCTATGATTGTTCAAATTTCCAGGAAGACCGTTTGACCCTTATGATATTGCTAAGAATTCCAGTACTACAGTCAAAATAAAGGTGTTTTCTAAAGAAGATGATCTTTTTGATGACATGTTCCAACATAAAAGTACGCTTAAAGAAGTTCTCCATTTGTCCCAAGTGTGATTCCCTCCAACATAATTTCAAGAGTTCAAGATATACAGGGAAAGAAGGTTAGCTAATATCCCGTTGGAAAAACTACACTTGGAACCCGTAAGGGAACCAATTCCAAGTATTAATATTAGCAGAAGTTCAGGCATAGACAGATCTAAATCCAAGTACGGGAAAGAAACATCAGAACATTCTAAGAGATCCGAAAGTGACCATGATAAAAGTGAAGGGTCAGTAAGGGCTACTGCCCAATCAAAAGAACTCCCACAACAACAGGTTCTAACCTCTCCACAGCTAGATCCTCCCCCTCTCATCATCCGGCCACCATCAGTCAGAACCGAGCTAGATAAAGAATGGGTTACATTCAATGATTTAATCAATATTTAAGGACAGAGAACAAAGACACTTGTGAGTAATGTACAGGCAACAAAAGATATAGTCACAGGAACAATTAGCAATGTCTCAGAAATGGAACATATTCCCATTACCCCATCCTCTGAACTTATGCTCAAAATAGAAGAGATTCCCCCTCTTGATATATTTTATAGTCCACAACACAAGGCAGTAGTGAGAAGACAAAGAAAGAAAATAAAATTGGAAAACGTGCTCTCTCATGATGTAGAGCAATTAGACATCCTATGGCAAGATCCTACCACCGATCCCACTGAAAATCTCACCAAATTATCTCAGATCGCAGGAGCATATGCCTCCACAACCATTGATAAAGCATCTAAGGTACAGCAACTACTAAAAGAGAAGGAATATCAAATACAAGTTTTGCAGCAACAGCTGCAACAAGCCAACACCAACAACAAAGCACAGAAACAGCTTGAAAGATTACAGCAGGACTTCCAACAGATGTAGATAGGCTACCATAACAGTTTGGCTGAAAGAGAAAAACAGTTACAAGATATGCAAGAGATGCACAAGGATGATCCTAAGCTTACAGAATCCATTACAGAATCCATTTCCTTAAATGATCAACTACTTCAGCAACAGGAAGCATTGTGCCAAAGGATATCATAGTGGAACTCTTATTGCGAAATAAGCGATAAAATCACTATTGAAGTCGTGGACTTACAACATGATTATGATTTAATTGATTATTTGGCTTGGAAAGAAACAGAGGAGGGGAAAAGAGTAGGTGCACCAATAATTAACGACAATCACAAAGAAATGCTCTTTAACAGGTGGGATGTACAAATCAGGAAAGTAGAGCAAGCGGCAGAAGAACCAGCCACAGCAGCAAACAGTGTTATTGACTGCATAAATGAAAATTTGCACAGGGAAAATCTGATCTCAGAAACCACTCCAGGGTATCTACCGAAAGTACAGCAATTACAAACAGGTTGGAGACAGAAGGCTCAAGAAAAGGAAAAATCAATCAAAATATTAACTAAGTTGAATTGTTATTCTTACTGGAGTATTTGGTAAAACCACATATCCAATGCATGAGTCTCAAATGTGTCATTAATTCTGCCGAGAAGATGGCGCCAGCTCTTGCCGATTCCATTTTCACTGGACAGTTAAAGTCAGAAGTCGACCAGCCGACTCTTCTCAAGCAAATGCTAAACGCCTGCGATTTCAAGGAACATATACAAAAATAGTTAGTTGTTAGTTTTAGTTTTAGATTCAATGTTAGTATTAATTTTTCTTTATTTTTGCCTAAAATGAGGACAGTCATTAAATCGTATCCTACATTTTTGTAATAAGTTATTTTTAGATTTAGTTAGTAGTATTTAAACCTTTCTCATGCATTTAGATAAGGGTCCTGAAATTTGTCAAAAACGTGTCCTCAGAACATGCACTTTTGCACCCTCCAAGGAGGTTTTGATGAATGAATGGAACAGGATTTATTGATATCTATATTTAGTATCTACTACTGATGTTGCACTTCTGTACTTTTAGTGGATGTTGGATTAAGAAAAGATAAATCATTATCGCTTGAAGCTCATGAGTAGAACTGGTTATTAATGGTACTTTTATCTCTTAACTATTTCTGCCTTTGTGTTAAAGTGATATTTATGTTCAGTTATTTATATATTGATGCGTGAATGCTTGAGTTATCATTTGGCACTTTTGTATGGTGATAGCTATTTATTTATGCTTAATGTATGAGTAGCTTATTATGCGATATGTTTTTTCACAATTGTTTCATCTTTATTTTTATACGAAGTGGTTTATCTCTATTGAATTGTTTTCTCAGAACAGTTGAATGATCTTTATTACCAATTGTTATTTGAAATCATTTTAGATCGCATAACGGAAAGATTTCATCCTAGGTTAGTGTAGAATTAGATATTTCTGTTTATTAGAATACAATTGCATGTTATTAGATTAGAGTTAGAATAAAAGCATTTCACTTAGGAACTTTTAGAAAATAAATATCAAATCTCAACACACACACATAAATTGGGAAACTGGTCCCATATCCCCAGTTGGACCCACTATACCGAATAGAAAAGGAGCTGCTAACCAAGGTCCACACCGGGTGGGTATCCCCCTTGTTGTAGACCCAATTTTCGAGGCTTCAACACCTTCCCATGGAGACTCAAGACAATATGGTCTCGAACTCCCTCAAGGATGATCCGTCTCGCCTTCACCATGCACTTCTTCCACTCAACCAACTCTTGTGCATTAGTCGAAGCTAGCTTTTGGATTTCTTGATCAATGAATTCCTTCAAGCCATTGTCTTCTAATATAGCCTCCATTCTATCTTTACATGCTATGTAATTCGAGCTACCTTCCAAAGCATACTCAAGTCTCAAGCCATAGAATGCCATTGGCCAACCTTGAAGTATGATATGAATTTTATTTGCACCTGCAACCCTGAACTTCAAACTTCAAATTCTCTTCTCAATATATTGTTCACAAATTTGTTAAACTTGGCTCTGATACCATGTAGAATTCTCAAATTCTCTACAAATCGCGCTCTGATACCATGTAGAAAATCTGTTGTAGGTTAACCCGATAATGCAATATATATCAAAGAAAAATACTATAACCTACTTCTACTATCAACTTCTGGAAGCTTAAAGATCGATCTGAAAAATATAACCAGAAGAAGAAGAATCAATGCACAATACACATGAAAATGCTTTTGGGAAAGCCTCAGCTAAAAACCCCACTATCTGTATTATCATACAAGGTAGAAACACATAGAGATTATACAAAGCCTTAGCTCTCACAGCTAGCCAGCTCTTAGTACAATCCTCACAGATTCTCACAGGAAATCTAGGCTTCTCTCAAGCCTTCCTCTCTACCCTCTAGCCTCCTATTTCCTTGCGTTGTTCGTTTGGGATGATCTCCTTTAACCAAGTGGAAAAACTCAATTTACCGAGCGGATGATCTCCTGATCTCACACATTGTTAGAAATACACAATCCTCAAGGAATTATTCCTTCTGCATGCATGAGTTTTCTTTATAGGAAAACACATGCAATTGATAGTACATTGTCCTTGTCTTTTAACTTAACTAGTTCTTTCTCAGAATAGACATACATGAGTTTCTGATGAGAGAATATTCAGTTAACTGGAGTACACTAGTTGAATGCATGCATGCATCAATGGACTATTAACTCTCTATTAGTTCCTCAAACAGTTTGGAACTAATTTAACTGGACTTAACTTAGTAAACTGAGTTAACTAATTACAACTCAAATATAACTCAATCTTATCTCCTTAATTTAAGGTTTATCTCCTTAATTTAAGGGATAACTCTTGCATGACTTGAGAAATACTTATAACTTGAATTTCTCCAACTAATTAAGTCAAAATAACTTAATTAATTATTTTCAAGTAGTTGTTAAGACTAAATTCGATTTTAATTCACAATTTAATTCAAGGACAAATTAAATTGGAATATTCTTGTTGCCATATTTCAACAACGAGGTGTTTGTACATTTTCAAATTGAAGAATTCACATAAGAGAAAGCAGATTGGAAATCCATCTGTTCTAGCATCATAGTAACCAACATTGTTTCCACAGCAAGGCCTTGATTGACAACTATATCTCTCATTAGATTGGAGCACAATGTTAACGAGACCAATGACTATAGACACCTTTTTCATTGTCTCTCAAGGTACATACCAACCGAGGTGTTCATTGAGTGTGGCCTTCTACGACTATTCTTATCTTGGGTTCCCAACCCTCAAATAATATCGGTCCTCTTGCCTACTCTTATCTTGGATGCCCTACACATCCTCAAAGAGCATCAGAAGTCAGATGATTACTCAATCTTCCATTCTTTATTCCCAAATGAAGACAAGAATGTTGTGTCTATCTCTCCCTCTTAAATAGGGAAGATATTCCAATTCCTTTGAAGGAATGTACCCAAGCTCCCTTTGACCAGGAACTTGCCCAATCTCCCTCTTAAGTAGGGACTTGTCAGAGCTCCCTCTCCACTAGGGACTCTTATTTCCATCTACAACTTCTTCTTTGTGGGTCCTTCAAATGCTTAATCACTTTCTTTCCTTGATGTCATGAAATTCAGTTGAGCTTTTTTTTTTGTGGGGTACTAGCCATCAACCACTTTCATTCTTATTTATTCATGTCATTCCTTTCTCCATGGAAAGTGGCCTTCTTGATACACATCTAGAACCTTTGTGACATGGCTACTTCTTCTTTATGATTTTTCTTTTAGTAATTTCCATCCATCACATGAATGATATTTATACTTGCACTTACAACCCTTGTTCCAATAGCCCTTCATGAACCTATCCATATATTATTCAAGAAATAAAAGCATAGAATTAAATCAAATAGTACCTTACGAGATGGATTTCCATCACGACATCTTGTTGGCTTGAATCATCATCCTACATTTTCATATTTCCAGGGCCTTTCCAGGTGTCAAGGGTCTTTTTATCTTTTTCTTCCTTTGTCAGAATTCTTGTGCCTTCTTCCTGGAGATGCCTTCAATAAATCCTTTGGATGTTGATTCCTAGTGTCCACGGTGTCCTTTTATCCCTGGTCTATTTATCTCATATGCTTCTTTATGGGTTTCTTAGTCAACCACCTCATACTCCATATGAGGACATTTTTCATGTTGACCTTTATTAGAGTGTGAACCATGCCTTCATGCATATTATTAATGAAAGAGATCTTCCCTATTCTTGACCATGCTACTAGAGAAATTCCTCATGCTCATTGATACAAATGATGACATGACTTTAACTGAAATCATAGATGCATACATACCACATATTTCCTTGATCATCTCAACTTCCTTGGTTGATATTATCTCAATTTCTTATGATATCTTCCTTGATTGAGATTATCTCAATCTTCTTCACTCTGCTACATCTTTCTCTGCCTACATATCATCCTTTCCTAAAAAGTGGAATTCCTATCGAAACATCTGCTTTTCCTTCAAGTCATGAATCTTCTATTGAAGATTCCACCTGAGGATCCTTATATTCCTCATTCTGCAAATTCTCCTTCTTGTTGATGATACTGACTTTCTAAGATGATTCTTCCTAGTCATGATCATTCCTTTATGAATTGATGAGGTCATTCAATGGTTACATCCTTCCTACATGAATATATTTATCTGAGTTATCTCTACATAATGCTTCTATATTCCTGAAGATGTCATTCTCATAAATCATGTATTATATCCTAATGCTACATGTTCCTATGATATCCAAAACTTTAAACAAGACTAGTGTGAAGAAGTTGATCTCAATCATAGTAAAGATCTGGAGGGTCCTCCTTCTTCTGCGTCTTATCTTCTTCTTTCACTTGTTGGTTAATGTGGGTTTCTTCTCGTTTCCTCTTATTGGTGTCCTTCTTGAACTTAGGACAATCCCTCTTATAGTGTCCATATTCTTGGCAACCAAAGCATTGGACTTTGGACATATCTCTTTTACCCTTTCTTTGTGGACCCAACTTGCCAAATTTACCTTTAGTTTTTTCCATAGTAGAAAATGCCTATTCCTTTGATCTCTTATTACCTTTGGCTTTGAGTAAAGTCTCCTCAATTTTGCATAGAAACTAAATTTCATTCAATGGGGTAGCTTCCTTCTTGGCATATATACTTGATATGAAGTCACCCCATTCCTCAGGTAATGCATTGAGCACCATAGTCGTCATCTCTTTGTCTGACATAGCTTCTCCTAGTTCTTGCAACTAGTCCCTCATCTTAGAGACCTTCATGAAGTAGGGAGTTATTCATTCATCCTTGGAGATCTTCATTTTGTATAGTTCATTATGCAACGATATCACTTCTCTAGCTATACTAACTGAGAATAGCTCCACCAGCTTATCATAGATTTAGTTAGATGTTTCAAGTTTGGAAACATAAGGAATGAGAGGGTCCTTGATGGATTCTATTAGAATCCTTTGAGCCCTTGTTTCATCCTTATTATACTTTTCTAAGTCTTTATATTGTTCTTTTGCATGAGCAATGACATTCCCTTTGATGTAGTCCAGAAATTCATTTTCTTTGAGAAGTAGATCAGTCCTCTTTTTCCATGCAAGGAAATTTGCAGTCCCAACCAATTTTTTACTTTCCTTGCAAAAATACATTTTGATATTTTCAAAAGAGGAAATAAAAATACTTACTTGAGAGAGTTGTTATCAAGAGATCTTGTTGCTTCCTTGATGAATGAAGATTTGGCTTCTTGGATCTTAGAGTTCTTCAAAATTCCTTCAAGGTGTCATATGAGAGATTTGCTTGTTGATGAAAACTTCTCAATGTGTAGATCTGGAGATCTTCAATGATGGGCCTAAATTTGAGTACGTTCCTTTGAAGATGATAAGCATTTGATGTAAAACCTTCTTGGATGAACCTTCTTGTAGATTCCTTTAGTTGGAAGGCTTTCTTCTTTCTTTGTTCCTATGATGGTAGTCCTTCTTGATAGATCTAGGAGATGAGATAGTAATCCTCCTTGTCTTTTATGGATCTGGAACCCTTGCTTGTGGATCTAATGCTTCAACTTTTATGTGTCCTTGCTTCTTGATCTTGATGCTTCAATCTTCTATGTGGTCTTGATGGGTCACCTTAGCTCTCATACTATGTTGATGAATCTAGGGCATCTGGGTTATAGTGAGATTCTTCTAACAATGATAATTATTTGTGAGGTACTTTTTATTATTTCTTATTAGCACAATATTCTCTTATTATTATTAGAGTGTGTTCTCTTACTTCATCAAACAGTTACCAAATCAAAAGAGAAAGGAACACAAGATGTTGGCTCTCAGCTAGGGCAAAACCTCTCTCTCCTAGAGAGGAAAAGCCTCCTGCAAATTTCTCTTATTGAAACTTCAATTGACAAATGCCAAACCCTAGACCCTTGACCAGTAGATCCTCCAAGCACAAGACGTGGTCTCTCTTTTGTACCTTCCCTTATGTTCTTCAATCAAAGACTTCTTCTGAACTACACCTTGATTTCTTCTCTCACACTTCTTTAGGCAACTGATGGCATTTTCCTTTTCTCCTTTTTCTGACAACTGCAGCAAACCTAGGTCTCTTTAGAGACCTCTTCTTTGGTGTCTTCCTTTCCTTCTCTATGTCACTTGGAAATCTTCCATTTCCTTCATACTTGGGCTAGAGAATGAGACCTTCCTTGAGAGATATTTCTTAGTTGAGAGGTTGATCCTCTTTAACCTACTGTAGGTCTAATTTCTTCACACATTTGCCTGATATAGACTTGTAGTTGGCCATTTTTCTTTATTCTTTCCTTTGCTTTAGGTGAGACTTACTTTGCTTGAGATGGAGGCCCATTTGGAGCCTATTTTTCACCCAAAACACCTTTTCTTATGTTGCTTCACTTAGAGTTATATTATGATAGCATAATGACCCTTCTTCCTTCACATGTGTGGCAGAGATTGGACCCAAAAAAACCCTCCCAAAAACGATTTCTCTTCCTTCTTCTTCGTTGCTCTAGAATCACCTTTATGTTCCCTTTTCACACTTATTTTTCAACCTAACTTCTTCGTTAATTTCAAAGATGATTGATGCTCTAGTTGTGAGGTCGAATGGCCCTATATATAGGATTTCATCCCTCCTATTGTCCCAATTGAGCTAGTAAGGCCAACTTGACTTTAAGTGCACCAAAAGTTCATTTCTTTGAACCAATTTGAACAGGAGACTTGTCTTTCCTTTGGAGGATCTCTTTTGACATATTTCTTTGACTCTAATACATATATTTACATAGTGTAACATGCCCACATGTGTCTTCAACAATTAAATTGTCACTTTGACTTTCTATAAGCACTTAAACATGTGCTTAACCTATCAAATGGGCAAGAAACCCATTCTTGATAATGGAAAAAATAATAATTATTTTATTTTACAAGTAGAAATATCAAAATTACATTTATGAAGACTGAAACTAGTTACACTTTCTTCAACAGATATCAACACATGCATTCAACATACGTAGTCAACTCTATATTTAGCACACATTCCAAGAAATTAAATGAGCATATCAACATGTTTATACTGATACCAATCAACATATTACAAACATTAACACCCATTATCTACAGGTTTAGAAGCATGTGTTCGCCTTCAATCTAACAATATGAAGATGGAAAAATACTTATCTAAATAAGTTTATAATTTGTGTGAAATCCTCCTCAGTTTCAATGTTGAACCTTAATTTCTAATTCTAACTCTCACATTCATGGCCCATCCAATCCAAGTGTTGAACCATGCTCTGATACCACTTTGTAACACACCCTCCCACCCCCTTTAGTTGTTAGAGGGGTTTATATTAATTAACGAAACTTCCATGGTCTCTTTATGGAAATGTGGTTACAAAATTCACTCTCCCCCAAAGTGTGTGGAACTCACTCTGAACAACACCATCGCATCCATCTCGTCAAGAGATTTCTAGTGATATAAATTTTATCTCAATCTAACTATGGGATTTAGAGCTATGCCAATTGGAAAGTCTGCTCATTAATCCTTTCCAATTTATCCAATGTTTCCACATGGTATCACAACATGGCATACATGACTCTGCCATGTCACCCATAAACCTAAGTGGCTCTTCCTAGATTTGTGTTCCAATGCCATTGTGCCATTTCCTAGGAGAAACATGCTAAGAAAAATTCGTTGTGCATAGGGACGTAGAATCATTTATGTTTTTTTCAAGGAAATTTCATGTTCCATGACCTCTATCTATTGTGCATCTTTACAAATAATTGTGGTAACACATTGTCAAGGTCCGCAGTTTGTGATGACATGGTCCTAGACCACATAGACTTCATGTCGACACCAAATATCACATTCAGACCCCATGGCACTATTGGTCACCTACAGCATACCACACCATATCATTAAACCATTCATGTCACCCATCTTTTCAACATCTTATTGACATCAATTCAAACTTTTAGGTGACATCACCCTACCGCGTGAAACATTTTAACAGTTCCACATGAAACCAAGATAGTATTACATCCACATCATTGTCCACACGATGTCCACGTAGCCCTACCATTTCTACGTAGCATATAGCACCTCAGGCCTAGCCTGGGGGTCTTTTGAAGCCTCGAAAAACATTGTGACAACATGGGGGAAAACCACTTGGTCTAGACCTTGGTTAGCATCTCCTTTTCCTTTTGGTGTAGTGGCTTCGACTGGGGATAATGGGACCAGTTTCCTAGAAAATATTTTGATAGTGTTGGTGGGGTGATATACGTTGTAACAGGAGAATAGATGAGCTAAGTGTAATCTAATCTAACTAACAACACATGCATATATCCTAGTTTAACACTATTTTGTTATAAATATACCCAGGAATTAAATGCAATATGTGATCTATAATGATGTCCTACAATAGTTGGTAATATAGATCATTCAACTGCAATAAGAAGTGAAATCGTTTAACAGTAATCGTTTTGGATAAATAGTTAGACAAAACAATTGTGAAAGATATATTGCATATAAAATCGTTCATGTATTCAGAATAAAGTCAAAGCCAACATCATACAAACGTGCAATAATGCTAAACTGAAATTCAGACTTTCACACATAAAGCAATTTAAAGAAGAAGTATTTTTTGATACATAAATAAAACAAGATCATAAGATAAAAGTACCATATATGACGAGTCCTGCTCATGTTTTTTAGCAATATTAATCCAATCTCAATCAATCCAACACACTCTAAGAGTACAAAAGTGCATTTTAGTATAGCATGCTAGATATTTAAAAGAAAATAGATCATGTTCCATTCATTCCATCAGAACCTCCTCAAAAGTACAAAAGTGCAATGTTTCGAAGAATGTTTCTGATAAAATTTCTGGACCTCTCTCTAAATGCATGAGAGGGGTTTAAATACTAAACTATAGGTCCTAAAATAGATTATTACAAAAAATAGCTAAGGAGGTTTAAACGACCTTCCTGAGATTATGCGAAAATAAAAATAAACTAAATGAATAATTCCTTTGTACTTGATCTCTGAGATTGCAAATATCTGTTATAGGCTTGAGCTGAGTCAGTGGGTCGATCACATATTTTAATTGTGCAGCAAATATAATGTCTATTAGTGCTGGCACCATATTTTGTGTTGAGGTTGTTAACCACCTCAAAGTCATCCACTAACTGTATGGTTTCACTAAAAACTACAAGTATGCTTCCCAATTCAACCTGCTGAGTTGTCTAATCACCTCCTCCTTTTCCTACATTTCTTGCCCCCATTGCTACTCTAACTATTTGAAATTCAAAACCTGGTACACATTCTATAACCAGGTTGGTGCCATGCAAATTTTCGTTGATGGCTTCAATTATGTTGTTTGTTGTTATCGTTGCTATCATTGTTTCCCTTTCTGCTTGCTTCAACCAAGAATCCCAATCTGTGAAAAGGATGTCTTTGTGAGATTCCTCCAGCTTTGGAAAATCATCCTTTCTTCGATCTTATGAGTCTTTCCAGGTGAAAAGTCAAAAATCCTTTTAAGTATTTCATCATATTCAAGTCTCATGTCAACAACTTGGTTCGTTAGCTTATCATTGGTTTTGCAATAAGGACTTATCTGTGAAATCATATGGCAAAGTACTTCCTTCTGCTGCATTAGTTGGGAGTTAAGACTGAGTGCTTCCTTTATGAACTCATCGATTTTCGGATTATCCTTGAACTTATATATTATAGCTTGTATCCACGCATCTCTTTCTGCTAGGTTGGCGTAATGTTGGATTCTCATTTTTTCAAATTCCTGCTGGAGTTGGGTTACTTGTAATTCTACTTGTTCATTGGATTTTTCCTGAGCTAATTGTTGTTCTAATAGCAGAATTCTTTGTTATTTTTCCTTAAGTAGAATTTGGACCTCTGTCGCTTTGTCAATAGTTGTTGTGGCATAGGCTCCTGCATATTGTGACAATTTTGTGAGATTTTCAGATGGGTCCATGGGGGAGTCCTTCCAAACGATGTCCATTGGTTCATTTTCGGAAGTTGCAACAGTTACAGCATCCATCTTTATTTTCTTCCTTTGTTTCTTGACTACAGCTTTGTGGGTGGGACTATAAAATACATCTAGTGGAGTTATTTCTTCAACTCTCAAAATAATTTCTAAAGTGGGCATAACATGAATGATTTCAACATTCTGAGTGTCATTAACTCCTTCGTCTATTATTTCCATATTTGACTTGTGTTGGGTTTGCTTAGGAGTCTGTATGTCAGATGTTCACTCAAGGTTTGAATCTATATGAAGCTTCTTATTGAACTGTTCACATTCCTGTTCCAAGTCAATAATTAGGCTCTTTCCCGATTGCGTTGATGTAGAGACAATTTATGCTTGTTTCTTTGCTAAAGTTTGCTCGATTGTTTCCTCTGTAGTTCTAGCTGTGTCCTTTTCAGACTCATTATTTGTATGTCCTCCTCCATTTTGAGATTGATGCTCTAAGTGCTCTGACTCATGCGTAGATCTCTCTTGGGTTTCTTCTTCAGAGTGTTCTTTGGAATTGTCATCCAAGATTACGCTAGCAGTTGGCTCCCTTGTTGGTTCTATCTGCAATAGGTTCAATGGGACCTTCAATAATCTTTTCTCCCTATACACATGGAAAGCTCTAATATCATCTGGTGTAAAAAGTGTGGATGCCAAATGCAACACTTGTGAGTATGTTTCTACTTGTAGGAAGAGGTCATCAAAGGGGTCCCCTTCGTGGGTGAATGGTTTTACTTTCACCATAGTAGTAAAATTCTTAGCAGGGTCGTCCGGGTCATACTGCCTTCCTTAAAATGTAGCTAATTTTAGAGATTTAATAATTTTTGCTTCTTTGCATGCATGTCTAAAATCATGTAGTGCAAACGCACCACATTGTAATAGAAATGTTGGCC
The DNA here is from genome assembly GCA_000404065.3 of Pinus taeda. Taxonomy (NCBI): domain Eukaryota; kingdom Viridiplantae; phylum Streptophyta; class Pinopsida; order Pinales; family Pinaceae; genus Pinus; species Pinus taeda. The sequence goes on along the minus strand of APFE031076114.1, from coordinate 726 downwards.
AAATGGCCTTCTTCTGTTCTTTCAGTCATTTGCTTAATCCACCTTCCCCTGCTATTTGGAAGGCTATTTCTCTAGCCAATAACTTGTTGAGGACATCATATGGAAGAACATGCGGTGAAGCAATGCTCCCAAATACTCTGATATATGTGAATGTCTCCTCCCCAAACCAACTGGCTACTGGCAAGATATCCACTTCAACCTCTTTAGAAAACCTAGGGGTGGTTCTATTGTATATTTCTTTATGGATCGGTAGCATGAATCCTTGAGAAATTTTGTAAAAATGGGGGTGAAACTAAGATTACCACAAAGTCTTATGGTACACGTGGATAGGAAGCGTTTCTTGAACAGTCCACTTCCATCCCATAATGGGAAATTTAGAATTAAAGCAGATTGCATCCATTACAAAAGCACTCATAAAAAACGAGGGATAAACCCTTATAGACGGACTCCTTTTTCTCCTATATTCCATAATGGCCTTTGCTAAATTATCTAACAAAATTTGAGCCTATTTCATTATCGTTGCATTCATGGATGCATCTGTTAATGGGAGCCATTTCGGGGAAAAGTTGGTGTTGTCGAGTTTGTCGAACAATATACATAGCATTTCTACTGCAAAACTGTTATAGCTCCAAATCTCACCATTATGGTTTGTGATGCTGCACTCATGGCCTAGGGCAACCCCTCCTTCCAGACCTGGTCCAAAATCTAAAAAACAGTGTTTTATTC
>APFE031076113.1:35881-73929 GCA_000404065.3 Pinus taeda | reverse complement strand
GAAAATGAACTATGCTCCGCACTCCTAAGTTCATTTTTTAGGGAGCTTGACACAGGAAAATGAACTATGCTCCGCACTCCTAAGTTCATTTTTAGGGAGCTTGACACAGGAAAATGAACTATGCTCCGCACTCCTAAGTTCATTTTTTAGGGAGCTTGACACAGGAAAATGAACTATGCTCTGCACTCCTAAGTTCATTTTTTAGGGAGCTTGACACAGGAAAATGAACTATGCTCCAACCAATCATGTTTCATTTTTTAACGAGGTTGTGACACGATCAAAACCATCCTCGATACAATCCTAGTTTCATTTTTTACGGAGCTTGACATAGGAAACGAACTATGCTCCGACCAATCATGTTTCATTTTTTAACGAGGTTGCGACACGATCAAAACCATCCTCGACACCCTATTTCATTTTTTAACGAGGTTGAGACAGGAACAAACTATCCTCATGGTAGCCTGTTTCATTTTTTAACGAGGTTGATACAGGAAAAACTATCCTCGCAACGAACTTCATCATAATGAATAAGAAGTCGTAGCTTCCAAGAGTGTCTCATCCGGTGGAAGGTCAACATCTTGGAAGTTGGGACCCAATGCCCCCAAAACACTATTGACGATGTTGGCAGTGCTGGATATAGGTATGGGAGAGGTAGCCACATAGTTGACCTGCGGTGGGGCAGATACAACCGGTGGATGAGCACTAGGAGTGGGTGACAACTGTGTAGGAGGCATCGGGGGACTAACGAATGACAATTGATCGATAGTCACAATCCTTCCATCGTGTGGAAAGCAAACCACACGGAAAAGTGAAGAGACAAGGGCCCCCATAACGTAAACATAGTCACGACCAAGGAGAAGACTGAAACCTAAAGCTCCTTGGGTAACTAACACGTCTATATAGACGGTTTTGCCTCCCAAAGTAATAGGGAACTTCGGGAGGACTCCTAGAGATGGACATGCTCCTCCGTCGAAAGCCAACAGATTCTGCGTGACCGACCTGAGTTGCGGGGAACCTAAAGCTTGCCAAGTAGTGTACGACATAAGATTGACCGACGCGCCTTCATCGAGAACAGTGCCAGGTACTGCCTTATCACAGGCAAGTACAGTAATCTGGAAAGGCACATGGGATGGAAGGCGGTAAGCAGTCAGGTGACGCCAGTCGAAGGAAACGACTGAACTACTTGGTGGGGGAATCGTATGATTGCCCCCGTGCTCTAAAGGAACCAAAGAAGGACCCTCTGAGTCAACAGAGATAAGAGGATCGCTTTCGGACTCAGGAGAATATGATGAGACAAGAAGAACATGATCATGACGTTCTTCGAGAACAAGGTGGTCGAGGGGTGGTGAACCCGAGTCGACACTCTCTCCAACCAACGGTTGGTCTGGAGCAGGCTCGCTAGAGCCAGGTTCAGGAGGAGGAGGCTGAGCCAGAGAGGTATGTAAACCATCCTCGTGGTCAGTAGAAGGACAATCTGCAGTTGCAGAAAGACGTTGATATCCATCGGGGAGTTGGGGTGGAGGTTTTGCAAGACTTTCCAACGTAGAGGTGGCTTTGTCCATGAGTGGACAAAGGTGAAGGAAGTGATGGCCTTCACAAAGTTTGCAAGGGAGTCTAATCTTCCCTTTGCCTTTCGAATTTCCAACTATAGGGGTATCGTCGTCGTGAGGGATAGCGGACGGTGATGGACGAGCTAGATCACAGGCCCACATCCTCAAGACCCTGGGAATGTCAGGACAATCCCGAGGTGGTGGTGTTCTTTGCAAGTTTGCATGAAATTTGACTTGGTGGAGGATAGTAAGAGGCGGCTTCGTCGTCCGTGGTGGAAAACAGGTGTGTTGTAGCCTTCTGTGTGTGTGGGCCCGTTCCTTGTGATTTTTCCTCGGGGCCTTCTTCTTCTTGTGAGCGACCGGGTACTTCCACCAGGCGAAGGGTCGTCGAAGTAGGTGTCGAAGGGGTGGGGTCTACCTGCGATTCAACCGGGTGTTGAGCAGGGGGCGGGACTGACGTAGTATCAGCCGACATAGAAGGGACCACAGAGTTTGGAAAAAGCCAAACTGGTAACCCAACAGTTAACCCTGGGAGGGTTAGCGTTGCCATATAGAGGGTACCAGCACTTCCAGTAGAAGGGAAACGACCAGCATCCCCGCTAGGTGGGGGAGCTAGGTTGGTCTCCTAGATCGACTTCTAAATCATATAGCTAGGAACTTGCATGCCGTGTGATTGATTGTTGCTAGACCCCTGTGGGGCTAGTGGGATCCACCTCTGTCCGCAGAGGGGATTTACCTCCGCAACAAATTGGCGACTCCGCTAGGGAGACAGGCTCTTATAGATAAAGGGAGAGGAGATATGCATTGTATGTGGACACATTCTGAGTTTTGGTAATGTCTCATAATATCCATTGCCTTGGATAGAAAAGCCGAGGCCCGGCTGCTTTTATGGGCTTTTTCCTTCAGGGAACTGAGTGAGTTACAGGGGAAAAAGCATTCTAGCATGCCCTGGCCAAAAATCATGCCCAAATTGTGTGGCGCGGGCCGTGCTCTGGGACAGAGCGCTTAAGGGCGCGCCCTCTTTGTAAGGACTGAGCCATTGGCGCGGGGTAATACACTGTGGACCCGCGCTAATGGGAAAAAGGCATTTTCCAAGGTTAATCTTCAGAGGGTGTCTTCAGGGTTATTGAACTTCATACTCAGGAGGCCTCAATGCAAGTGTTTTCAAGTTATGTCACTAGTCACAGGTCCGTAAATGTGTCCTCCAATGTGTGACAGTGGGGGTGCGACAAGGACGGTGACCAACGGTGACAAATTACTGCGTAACACCACCTAAAAAGGGTTGTGGCCAGTTGAGCTGTGGAGAGCCCGATTGTAGCTGTGCTGAACATATGGGAGGCTCTTGCCCCATCTGCATGGATGCTTTGAGTTGTACATGTGTAGAATGTGTATGATCATCCTGTTGAGAACCTTTGTCTGGCCATTAGTTTGAGGATGGAAGGTTGTGGACTTAGTGAGTTTTGTGTCCAGCATCGACCAGAGACTAGACCAAAATGTACTGAGGAACCTGTTGTCCCAATCTAAGATGATAGACTATGGGATCCCAAAGTGTACCCACAATCGTTTGAAGAAGAGTTTAGCAGTGGCTTTTGTTGTGATATTCTTCTTGCAGGCTGCCATAGTTGCCATCTTCGAGAACCTATCGACGACCACAAAAACATAGTCATTTCCATGCTTAGTGGAAGGAAGGTCTGACATGTAATCCATGGAGATGGATTCCCAAGGTCGACTAGGGGTAGGCAGTGGGGTATAGAGGCCTTGCTTCTTGATGGTCGGTTTGGCAATAGTGCAAGTAGTGCATGATCTAATGTACTTCCCGACATCCTATCAAATATTCAGCTAATAGAAATACTTTTGTAGTATTGCCATTGTTTTCTTGACCCCAAAATGCTCAACATCCCGACTGTAGTGTGCTTCCCAAATCATCTTGGCACACTCATTTGAAGGAACACAAAGGTGACCCAAGTGGCATAATAGGGCATTGTAGAGGTGAAAATCTAGAACATGTTGACCCTCCAAGAGTGTATGGTATGTGTGACCGAATTTTGAGTCGCTTTTGTAGAGAAGTGGCCAATTAGAAGTCTCGTGCCCACAAGAGTTGAAAATGGTGGTTAACACCATGATCGGTGGTCAACTGAGGGAATCTGCAACATTATTGGTGCTGCCCTTCTTATCCTTGATATTCAAATGGAATTGTTGTAGGTATGTGGACCACTTCTAATGGCCATCATTCTGCAATTTCCCTTGGGTCTGTATGAACTGCAGAGGTCAGTGGTCTTTGTGGATGACCGTTTCCTTCCCCAAAATGTAATGCTTCCATTGTCAACAGGTCTGCAAAATGGAATACGTCTCTTTGTCATAAGTGGGATACTTTCGGACTATGTCTAAAAGTGTCTCACTATGATATGCCACTGGATGCCCGTGTTGAGTAAGTACTGCCACAATAGTATAGTCAGAGGCATCTGTCTCGACCTCAAATGGTTGTTGCAAGTCTGGTAATGCGAGCACTGGTGCCGAGCAGAGGCGATCTTTCAACTCTGTGAATTCCTTCTGTTGAGATTCAGACCAAAAGAATTTTGCTTTTGCTCCTCCCTTGGTGACTTGACTCAAGGACCAAGTGATATGAGAAAATCCCAACACGAACTTGCGGTAGAAGTTGGCAAGACCTCGAAAGCTGCGAAGCTCTGTCAGAGTGGTTGGAGATGGCCAATCTCGAATGACTTAGATCTTGGTTGGATCCACATGCACCCCCTGTTCATCAATAATGTATCCTAGATATTGAACCTGGGTCATGCCAAAAGTACATTTCTCCAAATTGGCACATAACTTGTGTTTTTGTAGTGTTTGGAGAACCTGTCGGATGTGGTGGAGGTGTTCTTCCCAACTATGGCTGAAGATCAGGATGTCATCCAAGTATACCACTAAAAATGAGTTGGTGAATGGCCACAATATGTCATCCATTAGCCTCGTGAAGTTTGCAGAAGCATTCATCAATCTGAAAGGCATAACCAACCATTCGAAAAGGCCCTCCTTAGCTTTGAAGGCAGTCTTCCACACATCGGAGTGTTCGATTGGTACCTGGTGATATCCTGACTTTAAATCGATCTTGCTAAAATATTTTTTCCCCCATCAGTTGGTCCAAGAGGTCACCAATCTATGGGATCAGGTACCTATTGTGGACATTGATCTTGTTCAACACTCGATAGTCAATACAGAGTCTCCAAGTCCCATCCTTCTTTCATACCAACACGATTAGGCTCCCACAAGGCAATGAACTCGAACGGATGTGACCTTTTTGTAGTAGCTCCTAAATTTGCCTCTTGATTTCATCGTTCTCCATAACAAAGCACTGATAGATTAGTCCACTAGGTAGCGGCGCACCTAGGGTTAAAATGATGGAGTGCTTGACCTTATAGTGTAGAGGAACCCCTGCGGGGGAGGTTAAGATGTCCTCATACTCCTCCATGACCTTGTCCATTTGTAGTTGTCGTGCGGAGGAGCCCTGTCTGGAGGTCATGGCCACTGTCTTCTTCTTTCCTTGAGGACGTATCATCAGGAAAACAAATTTCCCAGTTTTGGAAATGAGCTTATTACATTGTTTTGTAGTAACCAAAGAGATGGCGGTAGGCAGTGCTACCTCTGGTATCCTGTACAACTTATTTACCAAAGTAACAATAACAACACGAGGCCTTGATTCATACACAAGATGTCGCTTCCACAAGTATGGTTGTCCTAATAATACATCACAAACTTCAAGGGGAGCAATGTCACACAATACCTCATCTGTGAAGGGCTTGATGTTGTATGGAAGGCGACACTGCTAGCTCACATGAAGATCCCGTCCTTGGTGAAGCCACCTGATGGTGTACGGTTGTGGATGTGTTGTGGTCGGTAAGCCCAGATACTTCATGACCTCTGCCAAAATGAGGTTCTTTTGGCTCCCGCTGACAACAATGAACTGTAGTGGGGAGCCCTTTACCCACACCTAGGAGTGGAAGATACACTCCTCCTCCTCTGGATCTTTGGGTTTCTCCTTCTGGATCTTCGTGGTGGCAACGATGGCGTTGGGATCTACATCGATAATTTGCTTCCTTTTATCATTCCCCTCGTCGGGTTCTAACTCAAAGTTATAACATGCATCTAATTCTGAAGCCTTTAGCTCAACGACCAGTGGCTGCTTGGCCTGACACTCACTTGTGTTGTGAGTGGAGTTCTTATGGAACTCATACCACTTTCCCATGTCCCTTTTTAGCTTCACGACGATGTTCTTTTCTTCCAGTTTTGGCAAATTGTCTTGGGTCGCCCTGCCTTGGCTTTGTCCTTTGTTCTGGGGTTTGGGGGCACCTTTCCCTTGCTTCAGATTCGCAGATCCAAAGTATTTCTTCTTCTCTTTAAAATTTTGCTCAACCTTGATGGCATATTGGTATGTCGTGTCGAGCGAGGAGATGTTCAAGAATTCTATTTCTTTCTAGATGTACTTATGGAGGTAGCCACAGTATTTGAGTACCAAATGCTGCTCTATATCCTTGACATCCAACTTTGTGTGAAGGGTATGGAAAATATTAGTAAACTCTGGCATGTCTTGGTCCCTTCCCTGTCGTAGCATGGTCCACTTTATGTATTGATCCTCATAGCTTTCGACAAGGTAGTACTGCTCCTTGGTGGCATCCTGGAATGAATTCCAAGTGGGTGAGGCTGAAAATAGTGAGCTTGTACTTTCATCCTTCTACTCACAGTAGGTTTCCCACCAATCCTTGACGTGGGGGGCTGCTTTGAGAACAGCGAAAATAATCTTTTCCCGACTAGAAAAATCACGAACAAAAAAATAACCGTCAAGCAAATTTAACCATTTATCGATGGCATCTGCGTCTATCTGACCCTCGAATGTGGGGATTTCAAAATTAACTTCTACCTTAAACAGTGTGGCATTTCTAGAGTAGCTGTTGGAAGCCAATGCGTCGCCCCTAGGTAGCCGCTGAAGGATCTGGGAAAAGTTGTTCATCATCGTGTTCCTTTGTCACTCAAGGACTTCTTCGAGCAAGATTTTGATAAGATCTCCTGCCTCCTCGTATTTCTTTTCATCTTCCATGGGAGGTCAACGGGATTTGTGAGGCTGGTCTTGTAAAGGTTCAACCAGTTCAAGCCCTAACTCTTTATATCCCAACCTCGTTGGGGACATGCAAAGAAAAATAGATAAGAAAGCAAACCGCTCTGATACCACTAATCCAGATTTAAACAGGAATGCAACAAATTATAGAGATAACCATAAACACAAAGAAGCAGTGGAAATAATACTTCATTTCATTAATGTAAAATACTGAAATATGCTTACAAACAGGATTGGAAATAAACCAGCTAGGGCGATGGTAGCTTATCTATGAGAAGAGATGTGGCGGCTACATGCCTTTGAACTGCCTTACAATGAAGCTCAAGGGCCTTTTTATTATTGAACAATAAGAGAAACCCTAAACAACCAAAACCCTAACCTGAGGAGATGTAACACCAAGAGTTTATGGGCCCTGTTGGGGTGAGTTGGACAACCAACTTCCTGGAGTCGTGACTTGGTCATATTATCTCCGTTTGACGCTCATGATATCCTGTTGGAAATATCTCTCCGAGGAATAAAACGAAAAAGATGATTTTAAGCAAAAAATTGATGGCAGTATATTTCCAAAAAAACATTGTTTAGGGCCTCAAAACAACTCCAGAAGTTTAGGACTCGAAAAACTGCTAAAAATAGTAAACTGTGCTACAATTAAGGACACTGAAAAACTGAAAGAAGCAACGGTAGGGGTCCAAGTGGAATTGGCGGGTGGCCACCAATATCCACTTGGATCAGTATATGTCCTCCTCGGAGGGCCTATACCACTCCCTAGGACCGATATGAAAAGCCTATTCTTGGGCACTCGTTCAACGGATAAAATGTGCTAATAAGACAAAGTGTGCCTTAAGGGATGTAGCCTCCTCATAGTACTTGAGGAGGCCTACATTCCTTAAGAGTGTTGGAGTCGCTACACTAATAGGTATAAATCCCTCTCCCTCTCTCTGGACTCCCATAGTCAGACCATATTGTATGGTTTCGCCTGTTGCTCATGCTCTTGCTATTGCTTCCTGTGTTGACGTCTCTCCTACATGATTGACATATAAAATAAATAATCCTGATACATAAAATATATTTTGTTTTATTAAATGAAACATGTATTTATAAATATGGAAGCATAACTTTCAATTAAAAACAACAAAAAAAACCATTGTTGCATTCAAAACATAGTCATGCACCAGCTCGAGTGCACTGTCAAACATAGTCGCACCGATCTCGGTGCACACATAAGTAGGGCGCACCACTATTGGTTCATAATCTAAATTTTCATAGCAGTGCATCACACTTTTGCACTAGTGTGCACATATAACCTTTTTGCACCGGTATGGAATGTTCAGGTTATCGAACACGTTGAGCCATAACTATATTTTTAAATATTATTTTTGTTGTGGGTTTGGTAAATATAAACGCACCAAGAGCAATGCACAGATGTATAATTTATTGCTTTCCTAGTGTGTTTTCCTTTATGAAATGCACCACAACAATCGTAGTGTGTTATGTTCATGCACCAAAATGCGATGCAACCTATAAATTTACAGGGTGCACCGCTATCGATGTGAGTTGAACATATTGAGCGCACTATGCAGGGAATTTTTATATTTTTTCAAAAACAATGGAAAGTTTAAGCTAATTTACAATTCTAATTCGCTAAAAAAATAAATTAGAGAGAAACATAGACATTACTTGGACATTTTCTTGTCAGGGAGGCATTGTTGACGTGTAATGGAGAAAAATAAATTTTTCCACGGGTTGAAAAAATTGGAAAGTCAAGTAGTGAGCACAGTATGAAAGAATGGTAAGAAAGAAAAGCATCGACATTAGTGTGCTTGCATGAGGCAAGAGTGGCATCGGTGCTTCAGATCTCTCCAACACTGTAGATGGTAAAAATCAAATTTACAACCGGGTTTTTTTTTTATTTAACCTTCATCCAGTGTGTTACTCTAACTGCATTGGTGTGGAATAGATCCAAGAGCACCACAACTTTTTTTAAATTAAAAAATCTATCGTGGTGTTTTTCTTAAGACACCCTGCAACATTCTAATACAGGTACCTCACTGGTGCTTTGTTTGACTATAACACCGCTTCCTCTTTAAAAATTAAAAATCGCTTAGTGGCGCTCTTTAGAAGACACCCTGGGGAATTTCAATACATTTACCGCACTGATGCATCTTTGGAAAATAGCACCGCATTTTTCTCAAATTTAAAAACTATAGTGGTTCTCCTTTGTGGTATGCATCGATGCGTTTTACTACAAGAATGGCATTAGTGCTATCAATTATTAAAACACCGGTGTGTTGTACTATTCTCTTGAGATAAAAGTGTTGTGAGACAAAGGATTCCCTAGCAGTAGTATGTTGATTGAGGGCTCAGTTGTGGTCATTTGTAGAAAGATTATGTGCAGTTGAGCCTATGGTTGGGTGGAAAGCCATCCCCAAAACTTTTTTGTGGTTAGTGGGTTTCAAATAGCGTTCAACTCTAAAATCACAAGCAAGGAATATCATTGCTATACATAAATTGTTTCTACTCATATTTTTCGAAATTTTATGTTAATTAGTTGAATAGATGTGTGTTGATTATAATTCGCACAATTGATCTAATTAGTTGTATATTTAAATTGAGGGTTGTTATATATGGTATCAGAGCAAATTCAACTCTATGTGACCTCTAAGTAAAAGTTTGAGAAAAATAATTAATTAAATTCATCAATAATTTTGCTTCCAATAATAAGAAGAAATAAATACAATTTTATCTTTTTTACAATAATATTATATAAATTTAAAATAAATATCATTGTAAATAACTCAAAATTTATTTTAAGTTAATTGACAATGTAATTGTTATTATAAACTTTGTATTTATTTGTGAAATAAAATATTATTTTAAAAATAATTATATTTCAAATTGTGAACATTTTTCACTTCATAAATAATTTAAGATTTCCTTTAATTTCTTATAATGAGAGGACTATGAAATTGTGGAGTTGGGATCTCACTTTACGTGGCACTGCTGCATGAAAATTATACCACTGAATTTATTATACGTTTGATGGAGTTCCATGGATATTCGCTAAAAAGACTAATTTCACTATATTTGGAGGAAACATAATGGAGGGCTAAAAACGGAGAGTCTTGACTCCACTCCAGATGCATACAATTTAGAGTATTAAAGGTGGTCCTTGGCTTCTTTTTGTAATATTAATGCTCCCCACTTTTCGATTTCATTCCCGTAAGGTTAGCCACACATAAGAGGAAGTATTTAGGGAAGGTTAATTTAGCTATTCTGATTTCATTCCCGCAAGGTTAATTTAGCCAAACATAAGAAGAAGTATATAGCCAAGGTTAATTGAGCTAAATGCTGATACCATTGACTGCTCCTTGTAGGCAGCGAAGAACAAATTTGTTTGAGTTTTGAGGTGGGTAAGTAGAAGGGCATTTTCTGGAAATATTTGCTAACTATTTCCATGTCGTCAAGTTACATAAAATGGTTGGTATAAGACTTCGGTTTTATATATATTATATTAAAACCTACATTTCAATAATTACAAGTTATCCCGATCGTGAGAAATAGAGTTATAATGCGAGGTAAAGGAAATAGAGTTATAATTTGACGTCATTAAAATTAGTTAATATTATATTTAAAATATGCTTTTATTTTATATTCATGTATTATTATTAATGATTTGATACATCCAACTTTATGTACTCAAGCTCGGGTTTTGTTTAAATTAAAGTTAGGGTTTAGATACTTAAATAAGTTTAGGCAACATGGAGTTGTTTGTTTGTGATAGTGTTAAGTTGAGTTCAAAAATAGGAAAATTATAACAAATCTTACTGAGAGTATTAAAAAAAACGAAACACTTTCGAAGATAATTAATCCATGTCTGCCTTACTTTTATACTTATTGATGTGGTTGAATGGGCATGCAAAAGAACAATTTAAAAAAATTTATGAAAATAATAGATATATATATTAAATAACTTACACTATAGAAATAAATTTAAAATTACAACATTGGGAAAGAATTATTATTCTTTAAATAAGATTATAAAGATTATGATTATAAAATGCATTTATATTAATATAATGGTATTATAAAATAAGATTATAAGATTATATTATAAATGCATGTTATATTAATATATGGTATTCTAGTAGTTATATAAAATATTAATATTTTTTTATTAAACCCTGGAATAATTTTTATAATTATAATTATATTGGAAAATTTTTATTAATTAATAATTACATAGGAAAAGAATTATTATTATTTTTTATAAAACATAAGATAATGCATGAATATAGATGCATTTATATTAAATATAATGTATTATAGTAGTTATATAAAATATTATATTTTTTTTAATTAAACTTGAATATTTTTAACATTTATATACAATATAATGGTATTATAAGTAGTTATACAAAATTTTTTTTTATTTCGGAATATTTTTTATTAATTATATGGACTGTTGAAATACAGTTATGGACATGATACTTGTTTGGGAAGATTAATTTTAATATTGTTTAATTTACTGTTTTAAATTTATTATACATTTACATAATTTCAATAATAAGTAAAATTTGGATTTTATTAAATAATTTTTTTTATAAATAATTTAATTGGATTTAAATTTGTCTATAATAACATATTGAAAAAAAAAATAACAATTTTGAAAAAAAAAAATATTCAGATTCAAAGTTATTGATTCAAACAAATAACTTTGAGGTAATAAAAACCTATCAATGTGGGCACTTACTTAAAATTTTAAAATAGAATATGAATATTGATACATAGGAGGTATGAAGACAGTTAAGGTTAAAATTTTGGGTAAGTAGTCTTTTAAAAATTTGTTAATTCTTTTTACATTAAAAAAAAAGCTTAATTTAATATATGTTCAAGGAGGAAATGTTTACATATAGGGCGAAACCATATTTACAAGGAAAGATTAAAATAAATAAAAATAAGATGGATTTATGGAGACTATTAGGCATATTGAAATAATATTGAGTCAACATTTTCTTTTTATGTGAGTAATTTCATGGAGGGGAAACAATCGTAAAAAGATTTGATCAATTAGCAACAAAAGGTTGTCAATTACTTTTTTAAATTTTGTGGTGGCATGTACCTTGATAATGTTCCATGAGTTATCTAGTATAAGTTGCTCACTTAAGGAAATTTATTATATCTATAGATCTCTAATTTAAATTGCATGATGATTAATATACATGAATTATTGTAGTATGTGTGGTTAATCCCTAAAATCGATATTATGAGATGTTTATCTAGGTCATGTAAATCTAAAAAGCTCAACATATAACAGGTGTAGAATAGAAACAACTATCTATTTTTGGCAAATGAAATAAACTATGGAGATTAACGAGAAAAATCCTAGCATGAAGTGTAAGAAGAAAGATCAATGAAAATTTCTATAACAAGACTTGGAGAAGGATTATGCATAAATTCAAAATTGACAAAAGAAGTGAGAATCAACTAATAGAGGGTGCACTTGACTAATTTGCCCTCATTGTTTCATGACTAGCTTGATAATATATTGAGGGTTTGTAGAAGAAATTTATCAAGGATGTACCATGGGAAATGAAAAAAGTTATTGCCAAGCACACCAATCACATAAAACCTTTTGGTGGATGAAAATGGTGATGGTGGTTCAATACTTGAAATTCTAAACCAAAGATAGTATTTAATGAGCGAAAATTTAAGTCAAAGAATCCCTAGTCCAACTTGAAGAACATTGAATATACAATAACAAAGATCAAGTGGTGTTGAGATCGGAATTTGAGGAGATAAGAAAATTTTCAAATGTGAACAACAATAATTAAGCAACTGAAGGATAAATCACATAGGGATCACGCCTGGCCTTGGCCACACTAGCCCTTAGCATGGTTGGATAAATCAACAAGGATCAACCAACCCATTGTGTGAGTGAGTTAATCATGAGAAAACAATAAACCATTATGACTTGGTGTTTATATGTGATTACATACAATGGTCTTAGAACCGGTAAGCCAAAGGTGTGAATCGATATAAAACTAGAGGATTTTAAATTTGATATTGATGATTTAAGGAATGATTATATGACAAGTAATACCTTAATGATGAATTTCACTAAATACCATTAGGGAAGGGATTAAGGCTCAAAATGATGACGCTCATTTGAAGTTTAATTGTGTATCCAAACAACTATACATATTGTGTAAATAGTCAACTTCCTAGTTGAAAGAACAAGAAGTGATTATTGAAAAGTAATTGGTGCCTTGATGAAAACATGGCATTAATAGTATTGATGGGATAACCTAGTTGAATAATCTTATTTCATCACTGATGTTCATTTTTTTATACAAGAAAAGATATTGATTTTTCTAATGAATCATGATAAGAATGCATATATTATATTATTGTTATATATTTGATAAGTGTTGAGATGATTATCATATTGATGATGTTTCGTGATATGATGGTATGAGGATAATGATGTACATGTGGTTCTTATTTATATAGTTGTTACGATAATGATGTTGTATGCTTATGATGAATATGGTATGTATAGGGATTATGATATTATGATATGAGGTATATTGACATGTGGTTCATTTATTATGTGATGATATGTTTTTGATGTTGATATGTTGATGTTATAACTTATGAGGGTATTATGATGTGAAGCATGTGGTAATTGTATATAGATTTATGACATGCATAATTTTGTGATAACAATGATGTTATGTTCTCATGATGACATGCAAGAGTTGGCATGTGGGTTATCTTCTATGACATTATAATTATAACTAATGCATTATATGTATGTTGAGATGTGGTAATTGACAGGAAATCGACAAATGGGCCAAGAGGGACGCTTTATTTGATGATCTCGTGGGAGGCCATACCTACGAGGGAGAATATGTAAAATCATATGGGTTGGGGGAAAACTCAATCAACATTACATATGTTAGTGGTTCCTTTGTCTTGTATAGATCTAGATGGATAACTCTTGAGGGGTTGTGGGACCATCTTGAGGAGGTGAAGCGCTTGATATTATAGACCAAGTGCCTGATAGTGGATTGGGATGCCGAATTCTAGTGGGGATGTAAGGACTTCGATGCCTAGGGTTGTGCGCTTTAGTGACTGTGGAATGAGCGGGCCAACCTTTTGAAATCCCTGGAGTACTACTGCATGGGGTACTGAGTCGGGTGTCTGCCTTGGGGCAAATGAGGTCGAGCCTGGCACGAGAATTGGGGCCAGACTTGGACTATGCTATAGACCGATGAGGCTTATGCCTCGTTCCGAAAGTGGTAAAAAGGACAAAGATTCCTTGATATTTCTCGTGTGTTGTGGAAACTTTCGATGCTTATTGGTTATACTAATTCAACAGAGGGTGTAGGAGAAACATGAAGTAATAAATAACTAAATAAAATAAAATGTTAAATGATTCAACTTAAATTTGGGACGAATTTCCTTAAAAAGGGGATATGAAATGTCCCCTAATAATAATAATAACAATAATATAATATAATATATATTAAATTATAAGTAAATAAATAATAAGAAATTAAAAAAAAAATAATAATGGTAAATAAAATAGTAAAGAATAAAGAAAATGTAATAATAGTAAATTAAATAATAAATAATAAAAAGGAATATAATAATAATAAATAAATAAAATAGTAAATAATAAACCAAGTTATATAATTATATATATATATATTATATATATATATAATATATATATATATATATAAAAGTAAAGTTAACAAAAAGTTAAAAATGAATAAAATAAGAAAAAGTTAAATTAAGAGAATTTTTTTTTTTTTTTTGGTTAACCTTGGCAGAGCTGCTATCTATATTCCAAAATCAAAATTTACATCCATCCTTCATATTTCCTAAATGGTTAACCTGCTCGAAGGAAACCAGGCAACCACCTGTCTGCATTAAATCCAACCCAAAATTTGAAAATGTTCTTCTGTGTTTCTAACATGTCTGCTCTTCCGAGCTCTACTCATTATCCTAGCTTTTATTCTACGGTAATACATCATATTTCAATTTTTTGCATAAAAAAACACTAACAGACTTGACATACTACATCAGTCCTCATCTGAGGAGATTATTGGGGCATGCGCCTTAGTGCTTGATCCAGGGATCTTGTTTCTCTGTTCCATTATCCATTTCATCTCCCTTAGCATCTGCTCAACTCTCCCCAAAATGAGATTGTTGCAAGAGGCCTAAATTTGTACCGTTGCAATTTCCTTAAGAAGCACGGACTTCATGTTTTCCAATTCTTCTTGGTTCCGATTTCGTACCTACTCGTTCCACTGCCTCATTTCCTCCTCTTCTTCCTCCCAGACAGCCCGATTCATTTCCATGGCTCTGGCTACCACATGCTTCATTATCGAGTAATTTTGGATCGTTTTATTGAAGAGTGAGTTACAACTGCGTGAATTACCTGGGTCCGACACAATGGCCTCCAAATCTCCCTTAGGGACCTCCTAGTTCGAGCTGATTGATCTCAGCTCTCTCTCCCAACCATTTATCTGCTCCTGAATTTCAGGTGGGTTCCCCACCATATATGCATTTATAATGTTCATCATATGCTTGGTCGCTGATTTCCTTCCTCTCCTTTTCGGATTTTTGTTGGTTCCCACTTCTTGTTTTGGAACATTTTCCGCCTTTCGTGGGGCCATGTTCTTTCCTGACTAAATGCTGCACTTTACTGAATCTTTCTTACCTAGCAAGACATGATATCATAAGTCAGTAATATGGTTTAAAATTTTAGCTTTGATCCATTTACTTACCACCCTTTCCTTGCCAGAATTCTGGTTTCCCAGGGTTTGAAAATGGTGTGACAGTGCAGAACACACTGAGGGTCGGCCCGTAATTTGGCCCACTTCATTTCCTCCACTTGAAATGGCCACGAGAACCCCTCGTTGCCCTTATTGTTGGATTTCTAAGGGTCTGTGTAGATCATCTTTTCTCTCTGACTGTCATAAGGGATGGCTTTCTCTCCTTTTTTCCAGGGATTTCCTACTCATTTTCCTTTTGGTCTTTTCTACAGGATTGATAGGTGCTAGGGTTCGGTTGCTTACAGGGTTATCTCGCCTTCCAGAGATTCCACCCTTCCCTAGCTTGAGAGTTATCATGGGTTTGGGTTTTCCTTTCCTCAGGAGGCCTTGATTCAATTTCCTCGGATGACCAGTAGATCTCCTCGAGGCTAGGCCTTTCTGGCTTGCTCCTCTGGTCCAGTAAGGACACTGCTTCATGGGTCTGATGTTTCCTACAGATAGGCTATGTCTACCTTTTGATTTCAGCCTCATGGTTTCCTTAGGAAAACATAGGCTCCTATTTCTAGCTACCACGTAAAAGACCGAACAGGAGAATGAGTCTACATACCACCTTTTCCCGCCGTTACGTAGCCTTTTCTGCTCGCTTCTCTTGTCTACCACCTTTCTTCGTTCCCTCCTGCTTCATGCTCTACTACATGCAAATTCCTAATACCACCTCAGGCCCTCTTTGGTTTATTCCTATCCGTTTGCACCCTCTAACCTCCACCTGTCCTATTTCTTTCCCAGCACTCTTTCCCGAGTCCTTTTCTTGGGATGTGCCTCAACCGTTCTGTCCGCCTTTACTCCTCATAACTCTTGCGTCCTCCTAGTTGCTCCTGCCATATACACTTTGTCCTTCTGCTGCCACTTGCCATCCCTTCTCTGACCCTTTGCCCGACTCCACACCTACCCTCCACCATCTCATTCCTTGATTTCACCTCTACTAGCTTCTCGAGATGCGATCCATCCCTACCCTGCTCCGTCAGCTGCCCTTTTTTACATTTACTCCATTCATTTCTCGTGTGTATCCTATCTGTCGTCACCGGCTGTGTACTTTCCCCGCGTTTGCCACTTGCTGCCTTTTCCTGAACATTCCTCTCTGGATCACTATTGCCACCGTTATCAACGTCTAGGAATTTCTGCAACTGCTCCTTCTCCTCTGGGTGAGGGAGCTCTGTTCCTCTGAGGTCCATCAACCTTCCCCTGTTTTGGCTTCCACAATTACCTAGCCAGTCTACCGTCTATTTCCTGTTCGCCTTACATGTGTGGGAATAATATAGTCTATTTTATTTATCAGTTTCCCTATTTTGCTGGTTAACCATGCTATTCTCCAGCTCCTGCTAATCTTTTCCGCCGATGTCTTGTTTTGCAGTTGTTTTACCATGTCAACTACGAGTTTCGAATCACCTTCAATTTGAAGGTTTTGGTGCTTTTCCCAAATGGAAATTTCAAGTCCTTAGTTTAGCGCGTGTAACTCCGCTTCGTTGTTCATTCTTTCTCCACAATCCATAGAAAAAGTTCTCAGAGTTTTTCTGTCGTCGTTCCTGATTATCCCCCCTATTCCTGCTTCTCTCGGGTTGCCTTTTGCTGCCCCGTCAAAGTTTAACTTGACAAAGCCTTGCAGCAGATGCCTGTAAGTGCTTATCTCTTTAACCTTTCTATTTTGGTTTTTACTTTGGGTTCTGGATATCATGCTTTGTTTTAATTGTAACTACTGCAAAATTCTCTCCTTTGTTTGGTTAATCTTCTAGTCTTCATCATTCCACCTTTCTACTAAAATTGTTTCTCTGATATTTTGTATTGTTTGTTTCCATATTTCGGTCGGGGTTCTCTTTTCTTCTTTAAACATCACGCAGTTTCTTTCCTTCCATATGTTCCATAGCATGAACCCTACAGACAACATCCACGCGCGCTTTAAGATATGGTTCTGGTAAGGTTTTCTTAGCCAATTTTCCAAAGTATTATTTATATTATGGTAGTTTCTGTGACAATTTTCAAACAGTTGCTAGTGACTACTCCACAGGTTGTTGCTGATGATGTAGTGGTTTGTTAGGTGCTCCATCGTCTCCTCCTGTTCGTGGCATAGTGCGCATCATGAGGGTCCTTGCATGCCTTTTTTTCGAATATGATCCCAGGTTAGTGCCCGTCCATGGTGTAAGATCCATAAAAAGAAGGTTACTTTGGGCCAAGTCTTGATTTTCCAGATGTTTTTCCATTTTTTTTATTATGTCTGTCGATTATGCCCTGCCTTTAAATAATAACCTTCTTCTATAGAGAACATGCCTTTTATTCGGGTTCCCCATCGGAGTATATCTTGCCCTGTTTTTACCACAACTTTCCTGGATGCCATTTCTTTGCTGTAATCACCCATCTAGTTGTCTCTAGGGCTACTACCTAGTCATCCATTTGCTTCCAATTTCGTCAGTATTCCCCTATGCTTGGTTTCCAAAAGTTTCCGACCAATTCCCCCTATGTTCGGGAGGTAAATTCATGGATATCTTGGAAGGTTTCTTTATGGAGAAACTTTTCTCGCTTTTGCCAAGATTCCTCCCAGAACTTGGCTATGTCCCCCTCTCTTACCTCCCAAAAGCTGTAGTCTCTTATAAATTCTTTATTTTTCCTCGCCATATTCCATATTGCTGATCCTTTTTCCTTTGTTTGACTTCTCATCCTGTCTTCTGTTTTCTCTGCTACCTCGTATTTCTTCTCCCAAATTTTCTTCCATAGGTCCTGTCTGCCCTGTGTCCACCTCCACCACAGTTTTGTGCCCATCACTTGATTAAGTATATAAGGGTCACGCAGACCTAAGCCTCCATCTTTGATTGGCTTGCTGAGCCATTCCCAGGAGAGCAATGCCCATCTTCGTGTTTTACTTGTTCCTTGCCATAAAAATTTCTTAAACATGGCTACTAATTTTTGACAAATAGATTTAGGAACAACTTGGCTAGATAGTTGGTATATTGGGATGGATTGCAATACTGCTCTTAGTAGGATTACCCGGCTAGGGGTATTCAAGGACCAGAATGTCCAATTGTCTATCTTTTTTCTTATCTTGCCTATGAGAGGTCCCCAATTCGCTACTCTGTACTGATACTCATTGACCATTATACCAAGGTACTTTGCTAGGAAGATTCCTACTCGGAATCCCATTGTTCTAGGCAAGAATCTTTGGGATGCTACCTGAGTGTTAAAGAAGAATATTTCTGATTTCTCATTGTTAATCTATGTCCCTGAGTCTTTCGTGAACTCTGAGAGAATTTTTAGGATCTGTTGGGCTTCCCTGATGGTGGCTTGTCCGTAGATCATTACATCATCTGCGAATTGCTGGTATGTTATAGGAATTTCATTACCCCAAATTCACAATCCCTTTATCTGTTCATTGGCCAGGCACGCTTTCACCAACTTGCCCAGACCTTCTGCTGCTAGAATGAATAGAAACAGGGAGAGGGGGTCTCCCTGTCTAAGCCCTCTGGTGCGGTTAAAGGCTTCCGAGAGGGTTCCGTTTAGCATAACTGACATCACCGGGGTGCTTACCATTGACATTACCCATTTCACCCATCTCTCGTTAAAGCCATGAGCCTTTAGGATACCCCCCAGATAATCCCAACGAAGACGGTCATAAGCCTTCGCTAGATCCAGTTTTATTAGCATGCCTTTGTTTTTGGAGTTTTTCAGTGAGTGTATTACCTCTTGAGCAACTAATATACTATCTGTTATCTATCTTCTCTTAAAAAAACCAGTTTGCTCCTGAGCTATGAGGTCAAGCATGATTGGTTTAAGTTTGTTTACCATTATTGTAGCCAATATTTTGTATACTACATTACATAGAGATATTGGTCTAAAGCCCTGGGGTTCTTCCGAGTTCTTCGTTTTTGGGATCAAAGCAAGGAAGATGGCATTTAGAGCCGGATGCATGCACTTCGTACATCTTGATTCTTCCACAAGGTCCACAAGGTTGTGGCTCATGAAACTCCAGGAGGCTTGGTAAAATTCTATAGTAAATCCATCCGGCCCCAGAGCCTTATTCTTCGCCATTTTTTTTACCACTTCCTCCACTTCTTCTTTCGTGATCACCCTGAGTGGAGCCAGATTTTGATCTCTGGTCACTTTTTTAGGAATATATTGGCACACATTAGTAATTTCCTCCTCCCTTCGTATATTTGGTTATGTTCAGATCCCTTTGAAGTAATCTACCAGTAACTTCTAGTAATTTCCTCCTCCCTTCGTATATTTGGTTATGTTAAGATCCCTTTGAAGTACCCTATTCCCTTGACTATCCTTTACTGAAAAGATTCTATTACGTTGTCTGTGGTTCAACATTGCTTTGTGAAAGAATTTTGAATTTTTCTCCCCTTCTTGCAACCATTGGACTCGTGATTTTTGTTTCCATAGAATTTCTTCCTGCTTTCTTCTTTCTTCGATTTGGTTAATCACCCTCCCTTCCTCCTCTGCCAGCTCCTCACTTCTTCCTCCCTCTATGATTTGTTGTTTGATTCCTTCCATTCTTATCTGTAGTTTTTCTTTCTCTTTTTGAATGTTACCAAATTCCTCTCTGTTCCATTTCTTTATTTTTCCTTTTAGGTCTTTTAGTCTAATTTGGAACCTATGCATTTTGTTTCTTCCTTCCATGCCAATTTTACTCTCCTACCACCACATTTTCATTTTGTCTATGAATTCTGGATCTCTTAGCCAAAAGGCCTCGAACCGGAAAGGCTTTTTTATTTTATTTTGAGGGTTCATAGCAATCTCCAGTTTAATAGGCTAGTGGTTTGACCCTATAGATGGGAGAATGGAAGCTTCATAGAAGATGTCCTTTCCTATTAATTGTTCAGAGGCTAGAAATCTGTCTAGTCTTGATGCAATTTGTCTATTCCTACCTCTTCTATTATTCCAAGTAAATTTTCCATTTATAGTTGGAATGTCCACCAACCTTAATTCCATTTGCACATTTTGAAATCTCTCCATCTCCGAGTCTTCCCTCTGTATTCCTCCTTTCTTCTCTTCTTTGGATGTTGTCATATTGAAGTCTCCTGCAATGATCCACATCTGTTCCTGATGCATATTCCCAAGCTTTTGCATATGAGTGAGGAATAAGCCTCGATCTACTGGGTTGTGGGGCCCATAGATTGTTGAAACTAAGAACCATTCACTTTGCCCTATAAGTCTAAACTTTCCTGTAAGGATTCTGGGAATTCCTATCCACCAGTCTGTTATAACTTCTGTTGGATTCTAGTTGACTGCTATCCCTCCTGCACTTATTTTAGCATCTATGGTTACTTGCTCATATCTAGGTTTAATTTTATTTAAAATTTCCTCCATATTTTGTCCTGAGATTTTGGTTTCCTGGAGCAGCATCATCTGTGGTTTGTCTTTTCTCAACCGTTATGGTAGATATCTCTGCTTCCCTTTACTATTCAGACCTCATATATTCTAGAATTTCATTATCATTTAGGGGTTTGGTTGAGGGTTTGGAACACTGCCGAAAGCGGAACAACTCTCCTTGTGTTCACAAACATTCCCCCCACTAGTTGGATGGAATCTTTAATGTTTTTCTATCCTCGTTTTTTTCCCTCCTTTTACTTGTCCTTGCTGGTCTGGTTGGTTGTCCTTCTGATTCTCTTGATGTTCTTCAGTCACTGTTTTTCCTTTTCCCTGTTTGGCTTCATGTTGCTGGAATGTTTTGCATAGAGTCTTTTTTGATCCTTGGGGATAAATCGCTTCCAAGTTTCTCCATTCATTTAATAACTTTCTCAGGACTTCTTCTTCTATACTTAGGTCTTCCCCCCTGTTTATCTCCATTTTTGTCTCCATGTTTTATGTCTGTTCTTCCTGTTCTTTACCTTTTTATAGAATATCACTCGGTGCTTTTCTCTTAGTATGGGTCCTTTCACTACTGGAGCTGGTGTCTTTCTCTTTCTCTTCCTGGTATTCCATGGTTTGATCCTCATCTTCCCCTTCTTCTTGGAGGATTTCAAAGCTATTTGATTTTCCTGGGTTTGTTTGTTGTACCTTTTTTCTTTTGCTTGAGTTTTCTTTTGTTGGTCTTCTTCTACTCTTCACCTCCTGGAATCCTTCCTGATCTATTTGTTTTTTTTTCTGCTGCTTACTTTTTCTCTCGTCTTATTTCGTTCTTATGTGACACTCTTTGACCAAGTGTCCATATTCATGACATTTGCGGCATCTAAAAGGTATATGTTCATAGTCCAGGGTTTTCTGCCAAACTTCTTCGTGGTACTCTAACTCCACTGTATCTGGAATCGGGTTAGCAATGCTCATGTATACACATATCCTAGCATACAAAGTATACCTTCCTTTTTTTATTGTTTCTGCTATTTTCACAAAACTCCCTATCGTGTTTCCTATCCCCTCCAAAATTTCCAAGTCCTAGAAGTCCATTGGTAAACCAAATAATATAACCCATACCGATGCTACTAAATTTTTTTCCTTATCGGGGTTATAGCATTCTTCCCAACATCTCATGAATAGACCAGCATTATAGTAAAAATAAGGACCATTCTCAAACACTCTTTTTTTGTCTTGCAGGTTAGAGAAGATTACCATAAAGAAGCCTTTTGCTTCTAGCTTCAGCTCAATGTGTCCTAGGGGCTGCCATTTTTGCTGGATCCATCTAGTGAGGTCTTTTTCGGACGACCAGACTCCAACAAACTTATAGATCATTGCGTGATCCTTCATGTAGCTTTTGTGCCTTTCTAGTTTATTTGGCGAGATTACGAACCGTGGTTTCTCCTCTACACATGGCAGAAATTTTCCCCTTCTGCTTACCTACCAGGTCGCACTTAGGACAGGGCTTGCGTTCTGCTTCTCTGCTGCCGGCTAACGGTTTTGTCCTTCTCCTGCCGCGTTGTCTAGGTAGGATGGGATCTCTCCCCTCCTGACCTCTTCCGTCATGTCGTTTTCTCTCAATTTTCCTGCTTGTCTTTTGTTGTTACTCTCTGGTTTCTGCACCATTAACGCTCTTGGTTTCTCCCAGCCATTTTACCTCATGGTTGCCATTAGGTTTTAGTTGCAGAGCTTCGGGAGTGGTCTCTAACCATAAATTAAGAGAAATATTAAATTAAGTAAAACTTAAAATAAAGAAATAAAATTGCATGTTGACAAATGGAATGTGTGCATGTGGGCACATTTCCATTTTTGGTCTATTTGATGGGCGATGAGGAGGATAAGATTCATTCATTCCTTCATCCATTCTCTCGGGAGAAAACTGTTGCAAGACAAAGGATTCTCTCGTAGTAGTACGCTGATTGAGAGCTCGGGGGTGACCATTTGTAGAAAGATTATGTGCAGATGAGCCTACGATTGGGTGGAGAGTCATCCCCAAAAATTTGTTGTGATTAACAGGATTCAAATAACGTTCAACTCTGAAATCATAACTAAGGAATATCATCGCTATAGGTAAGTTGCTTCAACTCATATTTTTCAAAATTTTATGTTAATTAGTTGAATAGATGTGTGTTAATTATAAATGACATAATTGATCTAATTAGTTGTATATTTAAATTGTGGGTTGTTATATAAAACTAATCAAAACATATTATGAAAAAATAAAAAATAAAAAACATTTAAATTACATGAAACTTAACACTTTTGTATACATCTAAAAACTAATAAATACACACATCATGCCCAAACACAAGCTGTAAAACTAATTACTAAGGTGCATCCTAAAAATTATTAATATTTTTTTTTTAAGAAATGGATATTCACTGCATTATAAAAACTTGGTTTGAAGGCAAATAACTTGTACAACATATTCCATACAGTCTGCTAATACTATCCAAAAAATCCATAAAAAATTGTCACAATTTATCTTTGAACTACATACTACTAGTATGAAATGACTGCTTCCATAGATTCTCCAAAACACGCCAACAAAAATTGAATATCTACATAACATAACAACAAATTAAAAGCTTAATGATATTTCATTTCCTCCATGATAGGAGTGACCTAGGTTCTAGGTGCTTCCAATTCTTGTTGATCTATAATGAATTATTGATCATCAACACCATCGTTGTTCCTCTCCTCCATCTATTTTGTAAGATCGAGCTACTCCAGGTTGTCCTCGTTTACTTCATTACATGCCACAATCTCGTTCCTTTCTTCATCCCTCGCTAGATTTTCAAATCAGAACTCAAGCATCTCATTTGCCAATTGAAGGCGGTCCAACTTAAGCTCTAACAAATCTAGACGTTAAGAGAGTAGTTCATTTTGTGCCCCGCATTCTCCTATTATCATCTCAACATGGCAAGCCCGAACCATCCTAGAAAGCGAGAAGCCAAGTTCCTCCTCTACATCCCCTAAGTTGTGCTCCATGGCTTTGAGTTTGCACTAGATTTGACGAGAAATTTAACAAATTTGGATCTTAATACAATTTCGGTACTTCCAAACACTCCTGTATTGTCCATAAATACCATCGAACCTTCCTTCCTTGCAGCATTCCCACAACATGGCACCATTAATGCCTACTCTAATCACCGAAACTGAATGTGCATGAACCATTATGGAATGATTGCAAACACAACAAATTCCAATGCAATGTACATTGGCAAACTGAAATTCAGTTGTAAAGAATGAAGTTTCACACATCCGAGTTGCTTTAGAACACAAATCATTCATGCTCCAACAATCTGATGCCTAACTCAACATGACGTTGCAAATCCAAATGGCCATAATGGAATGACTCTCTAGATCAACCAGATGACACTACGATCTCACATTTAATATGATTCCATTGTAATGCGAGGTTGTAATAAATGATATGACTCAACTCTTTATAATTTTCTTAATGCACCTCGATATCAAAGTCTTATTCAAATGGTTTCGAATCATTGTGGAATTTCCTTTGTTGTTATATCACCATCATCGATCCTTAGTGCTCCTTGTTCTAACTACTCTCCTTCATTGACAAAAGAGTCAACCACCATGTTGAGATTTATCTTAATATGATAGAATTGAATCAAGTCAAATTTATCTAATATTAACTTGATTTGATGTAAAATAGAGGGAAGGATGTGCTCATCATTTCCTTGACATATAATAATATCTTGGATCACCATCATAGTATCGTCAAAGACCATTAAATGATGAAGACCTCGGGAGAAAGCTAATTCGAAACCCTGCCATAGCACTAAATACTCAACCTGATTATTTGTTGAAATTCCTAATCCCTACTGATGTAGGAGTATTAGAGATTCCAATCCACCAAGATTTTTGAAAAAAAACTCCAAAAGGGGTTTCAATATTGTAAAAGAATTATAATTCCTTAATTGTAAATATTCTTAGTTTCATTTAATTATTATGGAATAGTTTTAGAAAAGCAATGGACAAGGGAAATCTTTCCATTAGGCAAAAACAAAGTTTCCTTGAAGAGCGTGATAGATTTACAGAATAAAATCGTGAGAGCTTTAGTGAATAAATTATGAGAGCTTTAGGGAATAAATCAGGGAGTGATTTTAGGATTTAAGAAAAGCTGATTTATGAAGTTATTTATGGGTGATTTATGGAGTGATTTTAGGATCTAGAAAATATATTTCATTTCTTAATTCTATTTACTGTAAGCCTACGGGAAATGATAACAAAATGGTCAAAAATGAATGTGAGATGAGGCCAAGAGAGGACGAATACCTTTGTAATTGTTATGTAATTGTATGGGCATGGCAAATCGCCAAAATGAATGCGATATCAGGGCATGAGAGGAATGAATACTTTTGTAATTATTATGTAATTGTATGGACATGCCTTTATTGATGAAAGGAATTTTCATTATGTTCACAAATTGTCTTTGTGTGTATGTGTGAATGAAGAATTCCAATTTTATGTGTAATCTAGAATTAAGCAAAGTTTCAGATCTTGTATATGGGTTTGAAATTAAATGATATGAGATTTAAATATCACAAGTGAGGGTGCATAGATTTTTGTGTGTTTGTTTTATTGCAAGAACAAAAAAAACGATATCAAAAAGTGGTCAAAAGTGTATGGCACCTTGATGTAAATATTGCATTGACATTCAAATCAGAGGAAAAATCAAATTTTCATGTATCACTTACTTAAATTGAATCTCTTTCTTAATTGGGGCAGAAAATAACCCTTTCTACTTATGCCTCCCCAATTTTTAATAAATTTTAAATAAAAATATTAAATCAATTTAATATTTTTATTTTTAGTAAATTTTATATAAAATATCAAGTAAATTTATTACATAGTTAATAAATTTATATAACAATAAAAGTAATTTAATTACATGGTTAACTAAGAAAAAGTAAAAGCAATGAAATCTAAAATTATTATTTATTTCCCACAAAATTCCATAAATGAAAAAAAAAAAAAAAAAAAACAAAAACAAAAAACAAAATAGTGGTTACAAAACTAATGTTGCTTTACTTTAAATTCAAAGCTACTTACTTTGCTTCCTTCGTGGGAAGGCATAATTTTTGTTAGGAGTTAAAGGTAGATGAAGAGGATGTAAGATACGGTTCCAACATCAAAGCAAATATTAGAAGTGGTTCAGTGTAATCAACATTGATGGTGACAAAGTAGACATTTCAATAATGATATGTGTTCACAGAGATGATACCAAGTTAATGATGTCACATTGATGTCTAGGGGTTTCATGTTGCAATGAATGAATGAATTCAACAACCCACTCTTGACAAACAGGAGTTGTTTGTGTTGCTTGGGCTAAGGGGGTGGTTGTATTACTTTTATTTAACCCTCAACTCAACTAACATCCATCGTACAAGGGTTACTTAGGTAAATATTGAAGGTACAAGATTTTATTTTTCCAGAGTCACGAGTTTCCCGGAGATGTAATAAAAGAAAAGTTCCATAGACGGTTAGAAGTTTTAAAATGTAAGAATTTAATAGCTCATCACTCGTACTCTGCGATCATATGTCCTCCTCGCCATAGCTCAGGCGATCTGAACCTAGGTGTTTTGATTTTCGAAGATTTGATATTTATTTTAAATTTAAAAAATTTGATGTATATTTATTTAAATCTGTGTTATTTACTTAAAAAAAAAAGTGTTTAAATAGAAGATATCATTGGAAAAACTTCAAATTAATGATGATAGTTATTAGTATTCGTTTAAATTAATGATGAAGATGATTTAATTATTATTCAAATTATTGACTTTTAAAAATAGAAAGAATTATTTGGTTTTAAATTAGTATTTTTAAATCATTAAAAATGTTATTAAACTTAATATTGTAATAAATATTTTGAAATAGAGATTTGATGTAAATGATAAACTAAAGGTGCTTAGTCTGATTAATAGATGAAATGGTTTTTTTTAGTACATTTTCTAGTAATTTTGCCTAAAAAGTTGTAGAGAATTTTAAGAATCATAAGTTTAATTTGTTTAATTAGCAAAGTTTGAGTACTTCTTGGGTTTTTTAAAGTGTTGAATTAATTTAATTTATGTATTCAAAAGTGCATTTTAAACAATAAGAATTCACATTTTGCTCAAAATTGTATTGCTCAATGGCCTCTTTTATTTGTTAGACTAGGCCAATTAAAAGGTCATGAAAGTTAGTCTTATAATGACTATTTCAATATTGTGATTTAATGTGGGTTTACAAAAAATATTTTAAAAGAAAGTGTTTTTTATGCTCAACCTTTCTAGTGTCACAAAAAGTAACAAATTCTTTTAACCTGCAATGTTTAGGAATCGGGGACACCATTTTTCAATATATACCTCAATAGAGATTATTTTTATTTTAGCAATGTTGATTTTTATCTTTACCCTAATTACAACAAAGAGATATTTTTTATATTTTAAATTAGAGTTGATCACTCTCTTGTAATGTCTTACCTTCTTTTATTTTCTACTTTTTATCATATCACGATTTCTCTTTAATTTATATGTAAAATATTTTTATCATTATTCTATATAGAGACTTTTTTTTGGATGCTCTAATGTTGATCATTCCCTTGTAATATCTTACTTGTCTCTTATTTTCTATTTTTTATCATACCACATTTTCTCTTTAATTTATATGTAATAATATTTTTATCATTATTCTATAGAGCGACTTTTTTTTGTACACTAATGATTTAGCTCAGATTTAGCATTTTTATGTCAACCTTATTCAAATGGCAAGTGTTTTCACTAAATTTTAAAGGAACCTTAAGATTCCTCTTGTCTTCTATATTGTTTATCTTGTTCTTGTACATATATGCTCATATGTGCATTTATAGTACATGCTCATTTGTGGATTTTAATATAGTATATATTGACACAAAATTAGCCAAATGTTTAATAATATGGATCATTATCACTTCAACTAACACATTGAATTTCAAATTGTTTAGAACATCTAATCTCACCCTTGGACATTTAAATGAAAGTGAGACCTTAAACATTTAAATGAAAGTAAGATTGTTAATACTTTGCCAACTCCATTTAACCTATAAAAAATAAACATTCAAAATAATATTAAATTCTTCTCTTCATCTATAATCAATAATTTTTTTAATTTATAAATATAAAAATTAAATATCTTATTTACATATTTATTATTTATAGTAAATCAACTCAACACCACATAATATGTAATATGTTAAATCAAATTTAGCACCACATATCATATTATGTGAATATTAATTACATTACACGCTTTCCTCGCATTAAATTGTGAGATGCTCCTCCCTTACACAATGATGAAAATAATAAGTATTTAATGAAACTTCAAACGATCCAATCGTAACGTTAACATTAGTGAATCCAAAACGAGTAGATGATTGTTTGCATGTAAACCATTATCCACTATGTAAATATATTGGTTGGTTGAAACTTGGAGTGATTAGAGTGATGTGTGTTTTTATTGCACGTGGAGCAGTAGCCTCAATTTTGATCATCACAAGGCATTATGCACCATTATGAACAATAGAGTAGATTGGATTGATGACAACTTCCTAGTTTCAACCAGCCTTTAGCCTTCCCGTCTCCAAAAGTGAGGTGGATAATATTTATCACCTAATGATGAAGTTGAGAAATAGTTGTCAAGGGAAGGCTTAACCATTTCCCCTTGATGCTAAATATGCATGTTAACATGAATCCCCTTGGTTTACACTCTTCGAAATTTAATAACGAGGCCCACTCATCTCTTTTGGATTTTGACCTCATGGGAAAATTTGGTGTTATAATGTTTTTCTTTTTAAATGGAAGTTACTTTTATATTTTTCTTTTGAAAAATTATAAATAAAAAAGAAATTAACATATAAATAATTTTAAAATAATATACAATTAAATGTATGATTAGACTTAGTGACAAGTTTTATGGGAAAGAATGAGAATATTAAATACTATTTATAATTTTATTGCAAAAAAAATATTGCAAAAAAATATTAATGTGATATATAAAAGTGTTTTTATAATATTATAAAATTTATTAATAATAATATTTTTTTAATTAATAATAAAAAAGATGTGAGTTTTTTTTGGGCAACTCAAATGGTACTAACTGTGAAAATGGAGTATTGAGATTCAAATCTTTTAATTCACATGTGCTTGCAAAAAGGCATATATAGATACATAGAGGTTGTAGTGGTAGTAGTTAGAATTTACCTTAGGAGTATAAGACTAACAACAACAACAGCATATATCAATCTCACTAATTAACATATTGTAAACTAGAAATTATAGCCAATTATTTGCTTTTCTTACCAAACTCTTCATTGCAACAACTTTTTTCAGCACAAAAAAAAAGCTATATATTTGTATTATATTCATGAAAAGAGGATTATACAGAGATAATGCTATGTGAGGATAAAGTCGGCAGCAGGGGCAGATATGATTTTCAAAACCACCTAATGTGATTACAAAACATAGGATAGATATCCCAATCTGCTACATATAGAACTTATGGAGAAAGATATATATGAGCAATATATATAGAGTAAATGTTCCTATGGCCAGATGATATGTGTGCAAACCTTTCGCAACAAGCAAAAAAGGAAAAAAGGATACATACCAGATATTCTTCATTAAGAGAGAAAATTATGTACCCGGAAGGCAAAAGTCTTGGATCTGGTAGGTGAAGTTGCCCATCTTGATCTGCATCCTCCAAATACCTTGAGGAGAAGATAGGCCCATTTTGGATAAGGCATATGCTTTTTTGTTTTTGTCCCTATCGATATGTGAGACAGTGTAGTCCCTTCTACTACTCCATAGTGCTTCTATCCTGTTCAACCATCCATCAAGATGTATGTTTTTTATGTTATGTTTTGACAAGACATGATCAGTGATGACTTTCGAGTCTCCATATATTTGTAGATTCAGTAAGTCGAGAAAGATACAAATGGAAAGAAGGCCGGCTAAAGCCATTGCCTCAGCTCTATTGTTGGACCCTGGTCCGCCATTCCAATGAATTTCAAAAGCTTGTCCTTCTTCTGGAATGATGTATACTCCACATGCGCACATTCCTTGTTGAGCAGCACCGTCAAAAAAAGCTCGTGGGATAGTCGAGGGAACCCATGTCGATAATCCGCTTCCATTTCTGACCCTGTTCTAACCTGATATTTCAAGTGCATTGTATTGACATAGGATAGATTCAAAAACAAAAGAGTGAGATTCCTTTTTTGAACTGAAAATCATTCCACTTCTCCATTTCCAAATGGCCCAAATAGTCAATAATGGGATGGCCTGCCATTCTTTGTTCATGATACTCCACCCTTTAAATGCCTCAGGCATGGATGGGAAAGAGCTATGGAGGTAGCCGAAGTGTGCAATGAGCTTCTGCCAAATAGTTTGAGCTTGAGGACAAAAGAGAAATAAATGAGTGTTGTTCTACAAAGTAGGCATATGGCAGGCCCACACCAATTTCGCTTTTGCAAATTATCCCATTATGGAACACCAACCAGGCAAAAATTATGATCTTTGTGGGGCAACCAGATTTCCAAAAGGTTGAAGGAAAGATATTTTCTATATTCCTTGGTTCTGATAATAGTAACTGTTGATATATATGCTTGACATAAATAGTCGAGGAGCCACCAAAGCCCTTCCAAATGAGGGAGTCTTTGTCCGTGGAATGATAAATGCCCTGAGCCCGCAACGGGGATGAAATAGAGTTCGATTGCATAGCCATTTCATCATATAGTTGCAATTCAGTTGCAGATTTCCAAATTGGAGCAACTCCTTCCCATTCTCATATAACACTGGCCCAGAAAAAATGCCCCTGTTGTGTAGCAATCTCATTAACTGATTGGATATTTAAATTTTTCCAGCCGCTCCAGCAAATTCATCCCTACCAATAATGATCTTTTATCCGGTCTAAAATTTCCATATCAGATTTTGCCTAAAAAACGGCTCAAGTTTCCCAAATCCTCTCCAAATTGCAGAGCCGAGAGGGGATCCGATGTAGTTTTCCCTAATCTATAAAAGTGTTTTTGATAATATTATAAAATTTATTAATAATAATATTTTTTTTATTAATAATAAAAAAGATGTGAGTTTTTTTTGGGCAACTGAAATGGTACTCACTGTGAAAATGGAGTATTGAGATTCAAATCTTTTAATTCACATGTGCTTGCAAAAAGGCATATATAGATACTTAGAGGTTGTAGTGGTAGTAGTTAGAATTTACCTCAGGAGTATAAGAATAACAACAACAACATATATCAATCTCACTAATTAACATATTGTAAACTAGAAATTTTAGCCAATTATTTTCTTTTCTTACCAAACTCTTCATTGCAACAACTTTTTTCAGCACAAAAAAAAAGCTATACATTTGTATTATATTCATGAAAAGAGGATTATACAGACATAATGCTATGTGAGGATAAAGTCAGCAGCAGGGGAAGATATGATTTTCAAAACCACCTAATGTGATTACAAAACATAAGATAGATATCCCAATCAACTACATATAGAACATATGGAGAAAGATATATATGAGCAATATATATAGAGTAAATGCTCCTATGGCCAGATGATATGTGTGCAAACCTTTCGCAACAAGCAAAAAAGGAAAAAAGGATACATACCAGATATTCTTCATTAAGAAAGAAAATTATGTACCCAGAAGGCAAAAGTCTTGGATCTGGTAGGTGAAGTTGTCCATCTTGATCTGCATCCTCCAAATACCTTGAGGAGAAGATAGGCCCATTTTGGATAAGGCATCTGCTTTTTTGTTTTTTTCCTTGTCGATATGTGAGATAGTGTAGTCCCTCCTACTACTCCATAGTGCTTCTATCCTGTTCAACTATCCATCAAGATGTATGTTTTTTATGTTGTGTTTTGACAAGACATGATCAGTGATGACTTTTGAGTCTCCATATATTTATAGATTCGATAAGTCCAGAAAGATACAAATGGAAAGAAGGCTGGCTAAAGCCATCGCCTCAGCTCTATTGTTGGACCCTGGTCCGCCATTCCAATGAATTTCAAAAGCTTGTCCTTCTTCTGGAATGATGTATACTCCACATGTGCACGTTCCTTGTTGAGCAACACCGTCAAAAAAAGCTCGTGGGATAGCCGAGGGAACCCATGTCGATAATTCGCTTCCATTTCTGACCCTGTTCTGACCTGATATTTCAAGTGCGTTGTATTGACATAGGATAGATTCAAAAACAAAAGAGTGAGATTCCTTTTTTGAACTGAAAAGAATTCCATTTCTCCATTTCCAAATGGCCCAAATAGTCAATAATGGGATGGCCCGCCATTCTTTGTTCATGATACTCCACCCTCTAAATGCCTCAGGCATGGATGGGAAAGAGCTATGGAGGTAGCCAAAGTGTGCAGCGAGCTTCTGCCAAATAGTTTGAGCTTGAGGACAAAAGAGAAATAAATGGGTATTGTTCTACAAAGTAGGCATATGGCAGGCCCACACCAATTTCTCTTTTGCAAATTATCCCATTATGGAACACCAACCAGGCAAAAATTATGATCTTTGTGGGGCAACTGGATTTCCAAAAGGTTGAAGGAAAGATATTTTCTATATTCCTTGGTTCTGATAATAGTAACTGTTGATATATATGCTTGACATAAATAGTCGAGGAGCCACCAAAGCCCTTCCAAATGAGGAAGTCTTTGTCTGTAAAATGATAAATGCCCTGAGCCCGCAACGGGGATAGATAGAGTTCCATTGCATAGCCATTTCATCATATAGTTGCAATTCAGTTGCTGATTTCCAAATTGGAACTGCTCCTTCCTATTCTCGGATAACACTGGCCCAGAAAAAATGCCCCTGTTGTGTAGCAATCTCATTAACTGAGTTGATATTTATATTTTTCCAGCCACTCCAACAAATTCATCCATACCAATAATGATCTTCGATCTGGTCTAAAATTTCCATACCAGATTTTTCCTAAAAAACGGCTCAAGTTTCTTAAATCCTCTCCAAATTGTAGAGCCGAGAGGGGATCCGATTTAGTTTTCCCTAATCTAGAAAGACAAATCCTTGTTGTCCATGTATTTAGCACAAATGGCTATACTCCAGAAAGACGTTCACATGGTTGCTTTCCACATAGATTTGCATAGGAGAGCCTTCCTAAAAAAGGATAAGTCTAGTATACCCCATCCACCCATTTTTTTGGTCGAGCTAGCTTGGAAAGTTTGGACAGGTGGTATTTTTTTGTTCTTTGTTGCCCCCCCATATAAGTTGGTCGTCATCCTGTTCAGACTGTTAATGATAGCATAAGGAATATAAGAAAAGTGCGCCCAATATACCATTGTTTGCACAAGAACAAATTGAGTCAAAATTGCGCGGCCACCTATGGATAAACATTTATACTCCCATGCTGCAATTTTCTTGTAAAATTGATTTGCTATCCAGGACCAATCAACCACATGGTATCCAACACATTTCAAATTGAAACCTAAGTATTTAAGCCCATTTCGAAGAGGAATTGCTTTAATGTTGAAAATCTGAGTGAGGAACGTAATCAGATCCCCATTAACATCATTGACATGAAAATATGATTTCCCTTCATTTACAGTCATACCAGTAGCTTTTTTAAACCTTCCCAAGATTTCATGTAGACAAATCCAGGTGACTCTGCACAGAATTGTTGTTAGAAGAATATCATCTACAAAACAATTATGGGAAATGTAGATCCCTCTACAGATGGGAAGGGGCCGACATTTTTTTAGGTGAATCACCCTCTTGATATGAATGCTCATAGAGTCCATTACAAGTATCAAGAGCAACGAAGACAAGGAGCATCCTTGTTTAAGTCCCCTAGCCGCTTTAAAAAAACAGAGTGGGAATTCCATTAATAAGGACTGCATAATTAACCTTCACCACACATGCCATAATCCATCTGGAGCACCTGTTATCAAGTCCAATTTTAGCAAGAAGGCATCGAATGAAACCCCAGTCCACACTATCGTATGCCTTTTTTAGATTAATTTTTAATAAAGTAGCCTCCAGATTCCTATTGTGTAAGGAGTGTAAGCATTCTTGGGTAAGAGCCACCACGTCCAAGATGTTCCTTTCCTTTAGAAATCCGTGTTGTTCGATTGTCAAATGAAGAGATAAAACATTCCTCATACGAATAGAAATGATTTTTGAAATAATCTTATACAGGACATTGCATAAAGAAATAGGCTGATAATCAGAGAAAGATGAGGAGAGTTTCTTCTTTGGAATCAAAGCAATATAAGTGGAGGAGATAAATTGGCCATGTAACCTTTTAGTCTTGATTCCTCGACCATGTTTAGAATATCATCTTTGAACAAGTCGAAAAAGTGGATTAAAAAATCAATAGACCAGCTGTCTGGACCCGGACATTTGTCTTTCTGAAAGGATTTCATTGTCGCCATTAATTCATCCTCGGAGAATTTAGTAAATAGGGCAACATTTTGATTGTCATCAAACGTAGTAGGGTATAGATCAATATGCCATAGAATATCTTCAATGTCGCTGCCAATGCCTCTACTGTAGGCTTTTTTGAAATATTTTATAGCTTCACACGATATGGCCTCCTGGGAAAAGAAAGAATTGACAACTTCGTCCTTGATTTCCCAAATTGTGTTCACTTCCCGCCTCTTATTTTCAAATCTATGAAAAAACTTGGTATTTTTATCCCCTTCTCTAAGCCATATGGCTCGAATCTTAAGACGCAAAGTAGCTTCCTCCTTTGCTAAAATATTTTGCTTCCTTTTCTCCAGGCCCCAAATTTTTTTCCGGATATTTGAGGACATGAGGGGTTTTTTGAAATGAGAAGATAAATTTTCCAATTTCTTGTCAATTTCTTTTAGGTCCCTTCTGTTGAATTCGGATTTGTCACATTGCCATCTTTTAACTTTGCTACGGAGAATAGATAATCGGTCTAAGAAAGCCTGAGTTTGTTCTTGCACCGGGACGACTGGGTGCTGCCAAGATTCCATTATGAATTGATTGAACTTCTCATCAGTGAACCAAGTCCTGTTAAATTTAAACGGATAACCGAATCTGCATCCACTACACTTCCATTGTATAGAAATGGGGCGAGGATCTGATATATATGAGGGGATGATTTTCACTGAAGGGAAACCAAATCTTTCAATTATTTTTTCATGAAGGAGGAATCTGTCTAGCCATTTTGCCATAAATGAGTCATTTGAACGCCCATTATCCCATGTGGGCCCCCGACAAGTCGGTAGAACATCAATGAAGTTGTTTTGAATGATTGCATCCCGAATCAGGCGACCAATTGGATCATTTTTCCTGCCATTTCCCTATATCTCATCGATACATAGAGTGCTGTTAAAATCGCCCCCAATAATTAAGGAATCAATGTCAAGAAGTTCTGATGATAGAAGATATGCCCAAAATGGATAACGATCTTTATATGGAGCATAAATGTTTAGCATGTGGACTAGATCAAGAGAATCAAGTATATAGGCCATCATAAGGATACCCGCAAAACATTGAAATGCAACCACCTTTATCCATTTTAGATCCCATATGACTACCAAGCCACTGGACAAGCCTACAACACTGGTAGCAACCATGTGCCATGATGGAAGCATTCTTCTAAAATATGAAATAGTTTGAGTACTGTCATGCATTGTTTCTTGAATTAAGAACATTTTGGAATTTGAGAAGAGAAAAAGATCTTTTAGGGCCAGAAACTTTGGGTAAGCTCCAAGACCCCGAATATTCATAGAAATAATGTCAATCATTGTGGACATCAGATGGTCGGCTTGCTCTAAGAGGCCTCTTTACAAGGAAATCATCATAAGCTAATTCTGATATCAGGATGTCAATCAAGGATAGATCCCAGGTTGTCGAATCCATTCTACCCTTTCTCCCTCTAAAGTGTCTACTTCCTCTCTTCTTTTTTCGGCAGATCGTGATGTTCTCGACCAAATTCGGACTAATGATAGGCGAGGGGGGGCGATCAGGTTTATGAATGGTGAGAGGTTGAAGTTTTAATGTTGCATGTTTTAAAAGAAGATCTAAATCACAATCGAAAGAATTCTTATTCGAGCATGGGAATGCCCACCTCAGCTAGATCATGAAAATATTATGAAGATAATGTATTGTATTGTATCTTATTATAGGTCACCTTCTAGTTCGAAAACCTCAGATCCTCATGATAAAGCATTTCACCCGACATCAAAAGATTTACGACCTCAAGCTTTAGGGGGCAACTGTTATAGACATATTTGGGCACTGCAACCCCAATCTCATATGTCCATAAACTAAGGGCTTCAAAGCCCCTAAAAGTGTTGTTACACACCCTAAAGTAACAAGGTCAGCTGATTACATCATCTCCCAGAAGTTCTCCCTGAAAAACTACTCAGAATTGGTCAAAACTGGACCATACAGACTGCTCAGTGCTAAGGGTGCGATGCATCTCACCTACTACTAAAAATCCCTTTGTAGGGTGCGATGAGCGAGAGCAGACAAATTGCAGAGGCAGTTGGCTAGGTGGAAACCCAGAGAATCTTCTAGAAACTGTTCATTTGACACATGCCTCTCTGAATTCACCCAGGGATGTGTACGGGATCATAAAATCTCCAAGTGGAACCAAGAACTATCAAAGAAAGGACACTAATAAAAAACCCAAAAGCTGACTAACCCACCTGCAAACATCTATATATGGATCCCTCATCCTAGAGATCGAGGGGATGGAATTTTGTATCTTATAAGGAAGTGTTGTTTGTTTCTCTGTGGAACATCATAGTGTTGGGTGATCTAGCTTTTCATGAGGTGAAGAGGGCTTTCATGCTGGGAGGATGGTGCTGGGTTAAATCAACGGGTTGTAATCCTCTCTTCTACTACTTCTATCAATAAAGCTATTTGAGTTTTCCTCCATATTCTTGTATATCTCTGAATCTTGTACTGATATATGCATTTGTATGGTTAATATATGTCTGATCCTATATTGATTATGGTTATAGATCTCTATGCTTTGATGGTATTATGCTGCTTTGACTCTCCAGGTGTTCTTTGAAGCGAGACAAGTAAGGAAGGAGTGGAAAAAATCTGTTAAAGGGGAGAGGAAACAAGCAAGGAGCCAAGCGAAAGATTGAGGTTGGTACTCTCTGCTTCCCTCTCATCTATTTATCATAAAGGAAAACACAAGTGACTTTAGTTTGTTTGTTTCTAAGATAGCTACCTCTCTTAGTGGGACTAGCAGCTCTGAATGGACACTAGTTTTCCTGATAACAAATGGTGACTCCACTGTGGAGCGAATAGCTTGTTTGCTTGCTTCTATTTGTTTACTTTATAAACTACAGATGGAGCCTGAAGTTAAGACAGCTAGCCTTCGAACTGCTTTTTCTATGCAACTGCAAAGTAGATCAACGTTGCTTTAGTCAATCTCTGGGTTAGTTTATGAACTAAACATCTAACTTGAAAACATCCTAAGTTCTCTCATGGTAGATCAAGTAACCTCATTAGATTAACCCCTATGCTTTGTGTTAACTGCCTATCATTAGCTCAACCTAAATCCCTGAACTAAGCTACAAACTGTGAGCAAAAACCAAGCCCAGTCTCGTCCCTGGACCATCGCACTATCTCCCATTGACAGTTTGGATGCATCGCACCTCCCATGTACTGTAGGTGAGGTACATCCCTGTTTCCCTGTGTTACAGGTGCGATGATTAGGTAAGACTGTTTCTGCCTCCATATTTTGGTTTTCTCTTCATTGTCTTCAGCTTTATTTAGTAGTTTTGCTGTCTGTGATCAATATACCACTATTGAAACTCCCTTCCTTTGCATTATTCAGCCTCCATTGTATAAAGAATTATGAATGTTTTTATGTATTTTTCTTCATTTACAGTTCTCCGTTGCAAACAATAGCTTAATCGAACTTTCGTCTTTTGATTTGAAAGTGTCGCAAGTGTCATTTTCAGTCAAAGAAAAGAATCCTCCTCTTTTTGATAGTCGATTACACTTTTGCCCTTGTATTTGATTTGAATTAATAGTATTTCAAGTGTCGAAAGAAGTTTTCAATTCAAAATCGCAAAGTGTCGTCTTAGTCTTGCTTTTGTTTTTTGAAAAGAAAATTGTTAGTACTGTCGCTTTGAAAGAAAAATAGTTCAGATCTGTACTTAGCATTCTTTTTGTCATTCACACATTAAGAAAGCGGAAAACAAATACATGCATGTG